>JAODOY010001491.1:0-12800 GCA_025399855.1 Forbesichthys papilliferus
CTCTCTCTCTCTCTCTCTCTGTGTTGCTCTCCTTCTCTATCTGTAGTCCAGTCTGTTGCGATAATGCAATATGACATACAGTATGTCATATAGTGTGTCATCGTTCACGCTCGATAACGTGGCAATCTTGCTGTTCTGTTGCACATCTCATTTGTCTAGCGTTACCAACGCTTCAAACCCACAATGCAACAGTTTCACTACCGGCAGGACAGCACAATAATGTTTTATTTACTATTGACTTGAGCATTAACTTTCAGAACTTTTCAGTGTTTTTTTTTTTTTTCATTTGTTGCTGCAACTACAGAACTACATTCTACTTGGGCGGTTTTGTTGGTACGAAATCGAACACAGACGCTAGATCCGCCAGCAACGCGATACACTGCCACATTGATGGACGTACTATTAAAGAGATTACACCTGCCGGTTTCGTTTGATCAAAAAAGATGAATACTTGCATGGTATATATGGCAATGCAATTTTCCCTCTGTGGGGTTTAGTGATGTATGTGTTTTATCTTCCGAGGTGAGGGAATGTGGACTTATTAGAGCGTGAACAGGTGATGGTATGGTGGTAGGGGCTAATAACATCCTTGTCCTCTGAAATGAGTCTGTCAGACTCCAGCCTACAGGCTTATCTTTGAGTATGGGGGAAGTTTTGCCTCCTCTGTACCGCTCCACTATGCACTGGAGATTCGGTATGAGGTGTCTTCAGATTTAGTGTGCCACCATTGTACTGCCATGTTAAGCTAATGGCACGGTGCGTGGCCACAAAGCACTGCTGTGACACTTTAATTTGTCATTTGAACATATGTTGTCATTTGAATAGTTACAGCACTTTATATTCTGGGCATGGAGATGTCAGTCTTGATGTAATTGACTTTAAATTGATCGAGAACAAAAGTGATTTAGAACCTAGAGTGAGTTACTTGGATTAATATTCATAAAGGGGAGTGCCGTACTTAATAAACCTTACATTGCACGGCAAAACTCTGTAACCGGGGGCGAACATTTGAAGGTGCGTGTGCTTGCACACGCCTATTCCTGCAGTGCGAACCCCACAGGGTGCTAATGAAATATCTATGTTCCTCCAAATGTCTTTCTTGAGCCCCGTGGCCTGTTCCGACACAACATGTGTCAACATGGGACTTCACACTCCAGATACAGTGCTGCCCCAGAAATTACTGTGACTGAAATTGAAGCAAATGTTTTTGGCTCATATAGTTGCTGAGGTGAAGCGACAGCAGCAATAATAATATGCTTTGGCGGAAGTGTTGTTTTTATTATTGAATATGAAACGGAACATGCAAACCGAACCAAAGGTCTTTTAGATTCGATGTACGGTAGTTGTATTCACTGTGATTTTCTGTAGACTTTATCAAGTGATACCAAATACATCGCAAGCTTCAAGTTTCACTTTATATTTCAGTGTATTGAGTTTTCGGTGTCAGCTGTTGGAGCCTTCCCTTCATTTATCTTTCATTTTCAGTCTGACAACACAATAACACATCGGGTCATCTCTTAAAGGATATATACAGTAGCACAGCAGTAATGCGACCCTGCAACCACAGCCTTGTTTGTGTGTATCACTCTGCCTCGACTTTATCCTGCTAACAGACACAGTTGGTCGAAGCTGTAAACCCTCACAACCCCGCTTGATTTGCTCTTAATGTCGCATCTTTTTAATCATCTCCTGTGTCCCAACTCTATTTCTGAGAGGACAAAGCCGCCCAAGGGGTTTACGACAACAATAGTCTCAGCCCCCCACCAGCTCTAAACGAGAACCTCACCTCCTTTATCTGCGCCCCCCCCCCTTCCTCCCGTGCAGGACCTGATGGCCATTGACCTGGAGCCCTATCGTTTTTGTGGCGTCAACATGACCGGCTTCCGCATCCTCAACGTAGATAACCCTCAGGTGGCGTCCATTGTGGAGAAATGGTCCACAGAGAGGCAGATTCCCCCCAAGCCAGACTCGGGTCTCTTAGAGGGCATTATGACGGTATGCTCATCTCTTAGTGGTTTACGTAATGGAAGGGAATGTTTCCTTGACATATATAAGGGATTGGTGTATGCCCATTTAATGAACATGCAATACATTTTACTCTTAAAACATCTACAGCGCCATAAATGCTGCAGGGGGTCAACCAACTTATTTAGTTTTTGTACTGACATGATGTAAATATTATTTCTTAGCTTTGGTGATACCAAGCACATTTATCCCATAGCTGCAACTATTTTATTTTCTAATTATAAATGGAGAAACGTAAAAGAACAGTGTAATGTAACATTTTGTACCTGGATGGGTGCTTTTATCAGTGGTACCCAACCTTTCTTGTCGTTTGTACCCCTTGAGATGTTTCTCTACGGCAATAGAACCCCCATACTGTTCCCCTGTGTTGCTGATTCTCCTAAATGTGTTCTATTGAACGCACATGCACACATGTTAGCTTGTTTATTTGATTGCGTACAGTCTTGCCGTGCACGTGAACCTCACAGAGCAGTGTTCAAATGTACACCCACCCGACATTTGTGATTTTGTCAATTATTTATTATTTGTAACCCCAAAATCTTTCCATGTACGCGAGCTGCTCAGGTACCCCTAGGGGTACACAGCTACACATCACTACACATAGCCCTGGTTGGGAGCCACCACCTGGCAGAAGGAGGGAATGATGGCGGCAAATTGGCCGCTGGCTGAAATAACGTTCCGCCCTTATTCCAGACAGACGCAGCGCTGACCTATGACGCGGTCCACATCGTGTCCGTGTCCTATCAGCACGCGCCACAGATGACCGTCAACTCGCTGCAGTGTCACCGCCACAAGCCCTGGAGGTTCGGGGGGCGCTTCATGAGCTTCATCAAAGAGGTGACGGGGAAAAGCGGGGGGTGGGTGGGTGTTAAAACCCTTGGCCTTGCCGTGATCGAGACCCTGTTTACAGACGGAGCCAAAACGACAACACATTTGGGACCGAGAGTATTTACTCGGCACATCAATAATGTTTGCACAAAGCAAGCAAAGCTTCGCTACACATATCAGAGCGCCGCTTGTGACGCCTGTCTAATCTGTGTTCCGGCGAGCCTTGTACTGCAGGGCTCGTGTGATCGCCCATTTCCGTCCATCGGGAGAAATGATGGTGGCAAACCACACTGTGGAAAATGAAACTATGCATCTCACGTGCACTGTACAATACCTCACACGCTTACAGTTCGGTCTCAAGAAGGATCAGGTTTAGCTCCCTGAATGCTTGAAGAAAATGCCTCTTTTGCTAAAGCTTGTGACCCTGGCCATACAATATAGTGGCAGCCTCTGGGTGTGTGTGTGTAGGTGGTGGTAACAGGCATCAGAGGATTGTAATCGGGGGCCAGTAATGTGTATTTTTTGCCCCACATGGGGAATCAGGCTATAGGAGTGGTCGGTAATGAACTCCATGCTCTGGAGGGAAAATGCATTAGAGGCGTTGCGATGTAAAGTGTAATTAAAAAGGCTTGAAAAACAGTGATTGGTATTTGTACCTTTGATGTGTGGGTGTTTGTGTGGGTTCCAGTTTACTCAGGGTGAATGACAGGATATATTTGTGGTTGTGTGTGTGTGTGCGCGCCCACGTGTGTGTGTGCTTGCATATGAGGGGGGTGGTTCATTTATGTCACCATATTTCTCCATAAGTGTTTGTAATGAATGCCTACATAATGAATGATAATGACATCATTTATTTACTTCCAGTCCCACTGGGATGGCTTGACGGGTCGTCTGTCCTTCAACAAAACCTCGGGCCTCCGCACAGACTTTGACCTGGACATCATCAGTCTGAAGGAAGAGGGGCTGGAGAAGGTACGTGATTCCTCCCGGTCGTTCGCCCTACTTTGCCTCGGATTGGCTTGAGGGGTACAGCAGAAACACTGTCTGGCGCTGAATGCACTGTGTAGATTAAAATATATATTACTGTATATAATTAGATTAGAAGCACTAGAATAGGCATAATAGGCACCTAGTGAAAACCATGCTGAAACTATGAATATAGTTTCCTAGCATCAACAGCATATCTCAATCTCTTAATCACACCAATATTGTGGTTGTGAAACAGAAATGGCGGGAATTTCTGTCAATATTAACACAGCACTGATGTGTCTCATCACAGTTCAGCTCTATTACTTAGCTTACAGCTCACATAAACACATTTTAGGGCGCAGTTTCATCATGGGGTAAACTAACTTCAAAAACAGCAGAGGGTAAGTGAGTGACAGACATAATCATTTAGCTAATCAGAGCGTTTGGGCAGAGAAGGTTGACCGTTGCGCATACATGGAAATCCTTTTCCATGCTCATACATGGAAAGCCACAGGCAGGGAGAGCAGCAAGGGGGAATTCCCCCGAGGAACAGACCAGAGCAACGTCCAACACAGGTGCACAACTGAACAGGCGGTGCTAACAGGCTAGCAAGGGAAGCGGCAGAAATAATCAAGTCAGCCTAATTTATGCAGTATATATATATATATATGCACTCAAGTAACTGACCAATACGTGTTAAGCAACCATCAGCTGGTCTCTCAGCTGACGACCCAGCCACGTGACACGTGACCTGCCTGAACTTCCGCTGGGTTATATTTATTCTTAATATATTTGCAATTAATGCTGGATAATTTTGTGAAGCCTCTGACGGCTAGAGCAAAACTGAAATGACAGCAGTATTTGCATCATAAATAATGTAAACCGAGTGTTATCAATGCATTTGCTTCAATCTCCGGTTGACGTGGAGCACAATGGGGATTTGACACCATTTACCTCCTAACAAGCAGAGCAAATTGGCTGTTTCGACATAAGCATAAGTTAGTGGGTCATAAAGCAAATTGGATCAGGGTACACTTTAGGGTGTTAATTGCAGTCTTCCTTAATGGTAATTTGAGGTGATGCCCAAAACGCTGTTCGATGGTAATGATGTGTATAAACATGTTTGAAATAAAAGGAATCGGGTGGTCGTTGTAACATTTCTGTTATTCTCACTCAAATGCAACTCAGCCTGTCGATTTAAGCAGCTTTTACCACTAGAGCGCATTCATACATTATGAATACATCAAACAGAGATAAGTCCAATTATGTCTTCCCTAAGCGCTCCCTAGTGGTTACAGTAAAGACGTTGAAATAGCTGTGACTCCTCAGACTCGCACCTTCCGAAGCGACACAGCGCGTTTTCAGTGGCTCCTACCGGTTCCACGCGGTGCATGTAGAGCCACGGGCCAACGCATTGCCCCATCGGCATGGCAGCGTGACTGTGTCTGTGTCAAATCCCACACAGGATACAATAGGATGGACTGTTGCTGCGTTGAGTGTGTGTGTGTGGGGTGGGGGGGAGCTCTTCTTCCCTCTGCAGATCATCCACGGAATCAGCTTTAACTGTGTGAGCCTTTAAAGATGTGGACTTTTCTCCGGCTAATCCCGCGTAATTGAATATTAGCCCAAGTTTGAGCTCATCCAGGAATTGTGCATGCGCGTCCTGAAAATAGCACAGTGGAATGAATATATGCACGCGAGGGAGGGAGGGAGACACACACAGATGCAGTTTCCCCCATAGTTGAACAAGTAAATAACTTTTCAATTGCATCTGTAGCTAATCATGTTTAATTGGGCACAATTAGAAAGAAAATATTGCAAAGAGGAAGCAATTTACTGATATGTTTGTCTCTGTCTCCTCCTGGAGCCTCTTTACTGTGATAATCTGTAACAAATTGGAGCATATGCCTCATTCTGGATCAGTCGGAGTGGACTGTAGTGGACATATTTCATTCTTTTTAATAAGTATACTCATAAGTATATAACATGTATAACGTGTATAAGTATATAACGTGTATAAGAATATAAGAATATAACGTGTATAAGTATATAACGTGTATAAGTATAACGTGTATAACGTGTATAAGTATATAACGTGTATAAGTATAACGTGTATAACGTGTATAAGTATATAACGTGTATAAGAATATAAGAATATAACGTGTAGGCT
The DNA here is from genome assembly GCA_025399855.1 of Forbesichthys papilliferus. Taxonomy (NCBI): domain Eukaryota; kingdom Metazoa; phylum Chordata; class Actinopteri; order Percopsiformes; family Amblyopsidae; genus Forbesichthys; species Forbesichthys papilliferus. The sequence goes on from JAODOY010001491.1 coordinate 5,993, forward strand.
CAGTGGCACCTAACATTTTATAATGATAGAACAATGCAGTCTCCAAAGTGGCCGTGTCACCAATGGCATTTCTCTGTGGAGGCTAATGTAGGCAGCGCCCAGACAGCTAAATGTACCATGCATAGCCTGAAACAAAGTCAATTTACCCCAAAACAGTTGGCTGCAGAAATACCAATTGTGGTATTTGATTGATCATAGGTGCTTGGGAATGAATGTAATATACTTCTCAAAATACCAATTAACGCCAGAGATAAATAATGGCCAAACAACAATGGGCTGCATGGTGAAATCCAGGGACCTCCCCATTTAAAGGGCATAAAATGTGAAAAGTCGCACCCCTCCTTCCCAAAATTGAATGTGCCCTTCGTCGGAACCTCTCTGTTAAATGTTCTCTCTGGTGTAACTGTACTCTGTACGGTACAGTACTATTGTATGTGTTTAAATTGTCGCATCTCAGAGCAGGACTGTTTAATATTAAATCTGTAGCTTTACAGGATAAAAAAAATGTATGCGGCCGGCAACTAATGCAGATTGTTACCGACAGCCGCAGGTTGTTGTTGTAATGATGATTTCTGAAGGACACTCGAATTGTAGGATATATGCAGAGCTGTTCACCTCAGAGCTGCTCTCTCTGTGTCCACCAGACGCTTGTTTCTGTGAGATTACGTACAGGAATGTATCTCACATGTACAAATCACACAACATTTCACTTTATTTATCATGTATACATTAGTAGTTAAGTGTGTATTTAGTCATCATGACGTTTAGCTAGTGAAAATGCATTTTTAGTGTAGACTGAGGCCATCTTGGTGTTATTGCTTTCTTTCCATAATTTCTCGTAGAGATGACTGGTCCACATGTCAACACTGCACATAATGGTACAGTTTGCATGTAGCTGTAATAACAAAACATTCCAAAGAATAATCTCTTAAATATTGTATATGTGTTTTACATTATGATGATTCACAGATACATCTCTATTAAACCAGCGACAATGCATTTACCAGCTGCGCCTAAGCATTAGCAAAGGCAATATTATTCCATTAGGCATATTATGGTTGAATATTTAATACACTGTCCATTAAAAGCATATATTTTTTAAGAATTGTCCCCTCATGCCATACGCCCAAATGGCCTCGTCTGTTCCCAGACACATGCTGCTAGGTATGGGAATGAGCCAACCCATGTTCTCCATATGGGTCACAAGCCAGGCAACAGGAAACACAACACTTGGCTACAGTGTGTGTGTGTGTGTGTCCTCTCACACAGGTGGGCAAGTGGAGTGTGTCTGGGGGCCTCAACATCACAGAAGTGCCCAAGCGTAAAGGCATGAACATCACCGACTCCCTGGCCAACAGGTCGCTGGTGGTCACCACCATCTTGGTAGGTTTACTGTATACTCCATTTTTAGAAACATGTGTCATTCATTCCCATTGGAAGATGCCATTGTCGCAGCACTCACTATTTGCATTAAATTGTTTATTTTTGCCCCTGACTACAGTAGTCTACAGTTTGCCTCTTGCTACTGTAAATTGATAATCAAATCAAATCAAGCTTTATTTATTCACCACCTTTCATGCAAGTTTGCAATACATGGTGCTTAGCAGTGCAATAAAACAATACAATTATGAAAATAAAACAATACAATGATGGTACAACAGTATAGCGGTGATATAAACTATAATAAATATACATTCGTAATAAAAACTGATGGAGATAATACAAGATAATACTAATACTACAATTAAGAGACTGCTAAGATAAACAGGTGTGGCATGATTGTGATTCCCTCAGCTCCAGAGAGCCCACAGACACTAAGGGCAGCCTTTACATAGTTCTGTGTCCACACCATGAGGAACAACGCAAACAGTTTCTCTGCCAGAAAACAAATGGCAGCTTTGTCTCTCCCGTTTCGTTCATGCAACCGGAGGGTAACCATGCAGCAGCGATGCTCCCAGACTTCCGCTAGCCTCCCTTTAGCAGTATGCTTATTGCGACTAATGTAAGGCTTCACAATCTATGCTATCAATGAGCTATCATCGTCACAATTCATGTGATGCTCTTAAAGAAGATGTGAACGGGCGCCAACGGGGTGGAAATGCTAAAGGGCGGCTCCAAGTGACATCACAGTTGGGCTCTCTATTGTTCTGATCAGATGCTGAGGGGCGTGAGCGGGTGATCCACGCCGGGCGCACATGGCCCCATTTGTCGCAAAACCTTTTTATAGCTCGGTGGCCAAGTACAGTTCTACGTTAACTGAGCCCAGGGCACAATTAAAACCGAGGGACCAAAAATTGTCAGATTCCGTAAATTTCCATTAATTACATGTTAGGAAGGAAATAAACAGGTGATTCCACCCGCTGCATTCATTCGCAGGTCATTCACCGTGTATATTTATCGCTGCCACAGGGGTCTTTGTGGTGCTGCACTGACACACACATCCCCAGCGGGCCTTTCTTCTGGACAGTCAGAGACGTTACCAACAATGATAAAACACTGTCATTATGTTTGACTGGGACCACAAGCCTGTAATTATGACCACGCGTGGTTTAGAAGGGATGTAATTTATGCCTATCTGGTGCCAGCTGTGTAACTCCAGACAAAATACAAGGAGGAATCGGGAGTTGTAATGTGGGACGTTTGACTTCGAGGACACCCCCAACATGGGGTTGTACCATCGGGGAAGATGGTGTCACGTCATTGAATTAGCATTTGTTGGCGCGCTCAAACTAACACTTGGAAAAGCTCACAAGGCATCTGCTGGTTTGACTTTTTTCTATTTTCTTTGCCACGCGCTCCTCGGTTCCTTTAGGAATCATTTGGTTAACCTCGTAAAAAAACATTTTCATACAGTTTCAACTACTAATATCAGCCTTTTCTTTTTTTTTTCTGACTTAATGGCGTTGAGTCAAACTGATCCCGGCGACGCGTGAACATGGCTTCTGACAGCTTCATAGCGATATCTTGGTGGAAGAGATTAAGGCACTTAATGTGCTTTCCCCTTACATTAATTGTTTGCACCCCATTGCCTGTAATGTATTCTCACATGCCACCTCCTTCCTTCTCTCTGTTATGTACACCCATGCTGCGACTGTGGGAGTAGAAATGCTATAAACGCTTTGATTTGAGTCCAAACCTTGGGGAATAGAAGGCATCGGAATGCTAGAAACAGATGGTAATGGCGTTTTTCCCTTAACATGCAAAACTTTTTGATCAAGTTAATTGGACAACTTGTGCAAAGTTTGCAGCTAAACAGCTAAGCTCGCTGTCTTTGGAAGTGCATTGTCATCAAGTATTCATCATTTATTAGTTATTTAAAAGACCAATCTTTTTTTAAACGGTTAAGTCCATATCACGCCATATGTCTATGGCCTGCAATTAGGCTGCTAGGCTACGGTATGTTTAATTCCCTTTCTTCTGCTATGGGACATACTGTGATTAGAGCAAAATAAATGATACCACAAGAGGATGTCGGTTGGTTCAACCTATTTTCAGGTGCATCTGCCATGATTAAATCACACACAAACATGACAAATCGCACATTCTATCACCTTATTATCAGCCAAGAAATCGCTCCTTTGGTTCCTGTACACACACACCTCTGTCATTTGCACATGAAAACCAATATTCAGTGGGGATAATGCATGGCTGTTTGCAATGTCCCCCTCCCTTACACTACATCTGTCACACAAGCGATGGTTAAGAAACACAAGGCGGCGGTCACCTTCACTAGAAAATCAATTACTCTGCTTCTAAGATGAGTTTGTAAATTATACATCCGGAAGCTATAAATGCATATTACAAGCACTGTGCTGTGAAATGCACAGCAGGCTATGTGGTCGAAGAGCGACATTGGGCTCGCTAGAGGATATCACGTGCAAGCCATCGTCGTTGCAGAGGTGTTGCCATTGAGTCCTCAATGGCAAATCTGGCTAGTCGGCAGCCATCTTGCTGACGCCTCCGGGCAGATATTAGGAAGACCTTTTCTAAAGGAGCGGGGAGAGAGACATAACTGCACTGTGATTCTGAACTGTACGAGCAGTTTTTACTGTAGGTCCCAGTGAATATTGACAGTGCAGTAAATGGTAAAACCGGTTTTAAACGTTTAGTGAATTTGCCCCAGTATAAAGGTTTAAAAAGCCTTTTTCCCCCTCGGGGTGACTTTATGCATGGGCAAGTCATCTTGTGTCAGTGCAACCACACGATCGGACATTTTAAAGCAATCGCCAAATGCGCCATTCTCCCATACAGTTCTATTGAGTGTTCTGGAAGCGGTCAGTCTCCTCTACAGTATATATATAATGTTTCTGGTGTCATCGATGTTGCTCTTCTCCCATGAAGATAGCCAGCCAGCCTCGCGGCCATGTTCCCATTCACTGCAGTGTTCTGTTCCTAATCAAGCTTTTATATTACCCAAATTATGCGCAGCCAGGCGGAATATTACTGGGCGGTAAAAGAGTGTCAGGCCTCTGACCATAAACTGAACCGAGCATTGCATCGCCTATATAGGTCACCAGGCAAAAGTGAGAAGGAGCGGTGGATTTATTTGGCCCACCGAAAGCACAACATAAGTAATTGTGCTTCTTTTGTACGTGTCAGTCACGTTAAGGTGCAGTTTATTCCATTGTGTTGTTGTTGCTGTTGTAGACCTGTGTGTGGCTTTACTGTAAAACGACCCCTGCAGCAGACTTCTTGCATATTTAAACACGCTATACAGCTGTGCACGTTTTAACCAAGGTCTGCTGTCAGTCCCTGTTAAACGTAACAGCCACTCATCAGCCCAGATCTCTTCGCTCCAATTAGGCGTGCGCGCTGTGACAAATTGAAAAGGCTGACCTCACCCACTGATGTGTTGTGTGTGTGTGTGTGTGTGTGTGTGTGTGCAAATGTGTGTGTGGGGTGTGCGTGTTTCTTGTATGTGTGTGTGTGTGTGTGTATGAGAGCAGGAGGAGCCATACGTCATGCTTAAGAAGTCTGACAAGGCGCTGGTCGGCAACGACCGCTTCGAGGGCTTCTGCATCGACCTGCTCAAGGAGCTGGCCAGCATTCTCGGCTTCTCCTACGAGATCCGCCTGGTGCCCGACGGGAAGTACGGCTCGCAGGACGACAAGGGCCAATGGAACGGTATGATTCGGGAGCTGATAGAGCACGTAAGTACCAGATGTGTTCTAAGAAAAGTGTAAAACAAATTGTGTTCTGAACCTCGTATTCTGTCTATGCCAATGTGAAGTATTGCAAATAATCCTAAAATATTCTGGGCTGAGTACTACAAGTGTGGGGATGTGTTGTGATGGTTTGTCTCCTTTAAAGTTGGAGTCAGCGATTTTAAGCTAACGCACCAGCGAATATTTCCTCGCGTTCTGCTATTTCTAACACTTTTAGAACATTTTAGTATACGCCGTTACTCTCTACAGTGGAGGGACAGGTTTGTTTTCTGATTTAATGCAATGGGGTTCACAACCTGCTCGGCCAGTCTCAGAAATACTGTTGTGGCTTCAGATTGATCGTAGGTACTTAGTAATTACTGTTATACAGTATACTCAAGATATTAATCAAGGCTGTGTACCGCCACAGTGACTTGCATGGAACGCTGGGACCTTCTGGTCTGCATAAACGCTAAACAGTCGCCTCCCTCCTTTCAAAAATCAAATGTGGACGTGCCGTCCATTGGAACCTCTCCACTAAATGTTACCCTCTGTGGCGTTACTGTATGTCTGAAGCATCAGAAATATTTCTGTATGCTGTATGCCTGTGTTCTGTGGGAGACTGGTTGACACTGCTGCTTGCTGGGGAGATGGATTAGTAAGACTTTTTGTAAAAGTTATATTAGTTTTATTGGCTTAGTTTTGCTAGAAGCTCAGATCTTTTCAGCTGTCCCAACTGTTTGTCAAATTCACCACATATCTCCTTGCGGCTTGCAAGCTTACCGAGCTGAAAAAAAGCATCTGGTGCTTCTACACAGGCATGGTTCCATAAAAAGGAACACATACACAATGGTGCAGACTGCACCACACACCACAATCCTAGCCTTCCAATGTGTTTCCAATGGGTGGGGTGGATCTTCTGAGGGAGCCTGGCGCTGAAGGGAGAAGTGTTTTGTTTTGATCAAATATAATATATCATATACCTTAAAGTGGCTGTACCCCCACCCCCCCCCTCCCCCTTCCTCGCCTCCCTTTGATGAGTTATTATGATGTGTAACTGCTGGCTATGTGTAACCATCTACAGGCATTTACACAACTGTATAAATACATCTGGAGGCAGTAATAGTGCTAGCTAGCGCCACAGGAGTCACTGCTGAAAGTGCTAAGAAGGATGGGAAATGTGGGCTTAACCACGGCACTTCATCTTCCCTTCCAAGCTTTTTTTTCCAGATAACGGTAACCTTGAGGGGAACAAACGGATTACTAAAAGAGAGAAATGATGAGAAAACATTGAGATCTGGGCATACATCATAAATAACATATAACATGCACTTTTAATTATTCTGCACTATTTGAAAAGCTCCTGTTACACAAAGTGCCTTTTAATTTTTAGGGAATTATATAAATAATGATAATTTATAAGGTTGAGGCCATTTCCAAAGCACATGCTGTACACATTAGCTTAGCTTAGTTTTGTATTTGTTTGTTTGTTTCTGCAACCTCATGTACATTACTTGTTGTTTACAGTAAATGCTGGAAAACCGTCCGCCACCTCAGGAGGGGGAAGCGGGGAACCATCCGAGCTGGGTACAGCAAGGATGGGACACTGTTGACCTCAACTGAGGAGGTAATTGGGCGGTGGAAGGAACACTTTGAGGAACTCC
>JAODOY010001492.1:0-12800 GCA_025399855.1 Forbesichthys papilliferus
ACACAAATCAACACAACGCAACCCAATAGAACCAACACGACACAAATCAACACAACGCAACCCAATAGAACCAACACAACACAAATCAACACAACGCAACCCAATAGAACCCACACAACACAAATCAACACAACGCAACCCAATAGAACCAACACAGCACAAATCAACACAACGCAACCCAATAGAACCAACACGACACAAATCAACACAACGCAACCCAATAGAACCAACACAGCACAAATCAACACAACGCAACCAAAACAACCTGGCAAACCACAACGCAACCAAAAACAAATCAACACTACCCAACACCCATTCAGCATTTTGCTCTCTCACAAAATGCTTCACAGTTCTACCGGCTCCAGAGCCTCTCTCCAAACCCACAACCTCCCCCTCCTGTAGCCCGCACGCTTAGACATTTTACTACACACACACACGTAACATTCAGACGCACCTTTACGTGCGCCTTTACGTAATTAAAGAGGTGACTGCAGCAATGCTCGGTTGGCAGCGCTTCTATCCCGCGCACAGCTCTTTTTCCGCTCTGCCGCCCTACAGGCAGCGGGCCGGTGCCCGAGGATGACGGCGTTCCTGAGGCGGCGGCCAGGAAAAAGGGGATCATTTCATGGAAGTGTTTGTGACGTCACCCGCACCCACAGAAGGCAGCGCGAGAACAACCGGTCCATAGCGGTTGTTCCACCTTAGCCACCTAAAAATCTAAACTAATTATCGCACCTAAACGTGAACTATTGTAATAATGTATTATAACATTGTGTATCCCATCCGGTTGATGTGTTTTGTTGATTACAACATTTCATAAACCCTCTGAAAGCAACCCTCTGGGGCATCCAATCACAGGCAGGGCTCTATCAGCGGGGCTGTTGGGTAAGCACTTAGGGTGAGGACAGCACATGCGGTGCTCGTTGTTCGGCTCATCTGATAAATTAGGAGCAGGCTCTTGTTTTTCAGGTGTGTCCGTTTGAAGCTCCACGCGGCGCCAGAGGAGGTGTCGGCAGTCTTTAGCATTTTCTCCTGCAGTTTGGGATGCATTCAGAGGAAGGAGCAGGAGGGGGGGCGGACTGAACGCAGACCCCCGGGGACTTACGCGCTGTGTAAAACCCGGGTCTCAAAATAACACTGGATGTGGTGTGTTCCAGCACCGCTTTATTTTTTACCTCTGATGTCTCTATTACGACAAAAACACGCCGTTAGCTTATGCGTCTGTTGTTTATAGGGGAATGCTCATATTTTCACTGCATTCACTGAATTTATACGCGTGCGTGCGTCTATGATTCCATGTGTTTGCTCATTAATCAAGGAAAGTCACTCCGATGTTTTGAGCTAATGTAAACAGCCTAATCTGGTCCCCACTGTTGAGGACCAGAGAATAAATATCCCAGCCTCGTGTGTTTACTTGGTCTGGGGGAGAGGTGGCAGAGTCAGGGGGTTTGGGCCAGAGAGGACTGATTACAAGCCAACAGATGCTGCAAACAGGACTGGTCACATGTCTTATGAACCCAAACCTTATCTTGACTAGAGTCTGTATCCCCTCCTAACGGATGTCCCGCAAAATACCAAAGATTCCTTTGTGTCTATCTACCACACTGGCTCCTCCGATATCTGCATCGCAGAATTGAAAAGTGTTGCTGCAATTCTTTTGACAGATTAAAATGAGATGAGAGATGGGTTCAGCTAAATGCACTGATATAGCCGTCATATGGACTGTTTTCTTTTAATTGTACAGGCTTGGGTCTATTATTACTTGCTGTAAGGCTCTGTGTATACTTTGTAAACTAAAATTGAACAAAAAAAAACTTGGAACTAAATGCAGAAAGAATGAAATCATATTATACAGCTTTCAAACAAACGTATTGTAATCTCACTGTGACAATAAAATGGAAAAGGATTGGAAATGACAGATCCCAGATCTTTAGACCACAAAAAAAACTAAAAAAAAAGCTTTTACCCTTAAGCTCCTTTGTTCCCTGCATACTGGTTGATCCCTCTGAAATAAAACATACGCTACAGGAGAAAATCATACAGCGTGCTGTAAAGTTTTCTCGCTGTGTAACTTCACCACTATACAGAGCGAGGAGGAAAGAGCATCGGGGTTTAGAGGGTGTTTAGAGAGCCACATAGCAATGAGGGCTCAATCTGTCACTCAATGTTTTCTCAGTCACACTGAATTTAACTGGACAGTGCAACAACTGAGACTGTAGCAGCTCTCGGTAGATAGCAGTACTCTGTATCGGTACTCTGTAGCAATACACTGTAGCTAGCAGTACTCTGTAGCAGTACTCTGTAGCTAACAGTACTCTGTAGCAGTACTCTGTAGCTAACAGTACTCTGTAGCTAACAGTACTCTGTAGCAGTACTCTGTAGCTAACAGTACTCTGTAGCTAACAGTACTCTGTATCGGTACTCTGCAGCAATACTCTATAGCAATACTCTGTAGCGATCTGTGTATTCTCTTTTTTACTTTGCCCCCCACACACACACACACGCACAAAAAGCCTGTTTCAAGGCCCCTATCCCCCAGCGTACATGAATCAACGTGTACAGTGGATGAGAGACTGCAATGGCTACAACACAAACAGGCCACACACACCTTCTCTGTAGGTGGCCATCGTTTGATAGGAATTGTTGGTATAACCCATTCTTTCTTGTTAACTGCCATCATTAGCGACTTATGCTTTCAACCTCCCTCCCTCGCCCTTTCTCCAATTTGGTTTAGCACTCCTCCTCCCCCACCCACCTTCTCCTCCTTTCAGCGTACTGTATCTGTGTGATATAACAGGAGTGGAAGTGGCATTTCCCCGGAGCGTGCCAGTGGCCTCGCTGACTCCGCCGTGACTGGAGAGGCCATGGGAGAAGTGGCTTGCCGCGGCTAGGTGCCAGATAAGATGCAGATTACCAACGCTATTATCGCTAACCGCTAGGCCTGGCTGCCAGCGCTCTGATGTGCTGATATGGCCTAATAATTGTTCTCTTTGGCTCGGAAGACGACGTGGCATCGCTCCCTGTTGTCTTAAGCGAGACGCGCATGCCAGAAGGCAAACCGGGGGGCGTGGCGGGGCATATAAGAGGGGGCATGTGCCGATAAAGACTTTATTGTCACGGCCGGAGGTGATAACGAGGACCCAAGTGCAGGATATTGTTGGTGTGATGGTTTAACGACGACCGGGTTTGCTGAACACAACTCAAAAACACAGACACGACTAGACAAAGACATGTAGACAGAAAGCAGGGTATTTAGCACATGGAGGGGTGATTACAGGTTGGGGACATGTTAGGCAAACATGGAGCAGGAGAGACAGCGAGGACACCCACAGGTGGGGAGGGGAAGTGCAGGCAGGGTGACACAGGGACAGCCCAGGAGACAGCCATGACATTTAAAGCAATATGTGATGTTGATTTGACTGAAGAATGCTGTGAAGAATGTGAGCGTGTATTACACATGATGGATGACTTTGAGAAACAATGGAAGGCCATGTTGGCTGAATAAAAAACAACAACAACACAATTTATTCATGTGCAGACTTACTGTAAATCATCTGTACAGACTTACTGTAAATCATCTGTACAGACATGGGGTTTGCCAAGTTACATACCGATAATATAAAAATGTTTTTCCAACTTACAATATAAAACACACACATACAGGATACATGGCTGCAGGCTTCAGATACGTCGCTCACCATATGAGGTTCAAATATGTCTCGCCAGCATTTTCCTGCATGTCTGTTCTCATCTTGTTTCTCTTCACTGCCTCGGCAACATAATAAGAGCACTATGTGTTATTTTCTTTAGGAGAGACAAAGTTGGCACGAAAGAAAGAACCAGAGGAAATTAGTCCTTTTAGATGGAAAAATAATCACAGATAATTGATCAATCAATATGTAATATATAATACCCCCACCTCCGCAAAGAGGGTGCAGGAAGGTGGGGGGTGTAATCATAAACAATTTCATATTTGCTTGATCGTTAGCAAGCGAGATCATTTAAGCATATGATTTGTCGAGAAAAAAAAAAAGTACCTTTATCCTCCCCATCCGCCCTTTGTTATATTAACATATAACCGCTGCTCACACTGCAAAAAACAACTTTTGGACTGAAAACCTTTTGAGCATCTCAAAACAAAGGGAGAAGAGAGAGGGCGTCTTTGGTCTTTGGTCTCTGTTTCACTCCGAGGCTTTTCACAGCAGTCACGGCTGACAATGGCAGTTGATTATGGCGGGAATATGACTGTACACGCAGTGGTGCTTACCACTGGCTACATGTCGCATGGACCTTGGGCGGTGAAAATAACATTTGCACCTGATGCTCCTCTAGTCACTACAAGGGCCTATTACCTTGGCTACAACAAGGCAGACCAGCAATTGCGGAGCAAACACTGACATAAAGGTATAGTCAGTTATTGCAACCTAAATGTAAGCTAATACACTTTTTTGTAATATTTAACAAATATCGCTAGCTTACGGTTTTATTTGCGTGTTGAAAAAATAGTCAGGTACTTCTACACAGCCCTGGCTCCGTAATAGTTGCATAAACAAATGACTTACCCTGCCTTTGATGAACCTGAAGATTGTGAAGAAGAAGCTCTTTAAATGGCTAAACAAAACAAGATAATGGTGAGAGGCTGGTGAAATAGGGAAGTGTATCAGTATGTTATCATGTTAAATCCTACTGTCATCCCTGTAGTATCAAAGTATATATTTCATCCCCAACTTTGGTACGTGAGTGAGACGTCGAAACCAAACTGTATATCAATAAACACATAGGCACATACTGTAAGCATGCTCCATTTACTGTAGTTGTGTCCTCTGGTGGATCAACTGTTTCTGTTAGACGTTGAAACAGAACCCCTTATTTTCTGTATGATAGTCATTTATATATAATTCAATCTTAAGCTTCCTCTTTTGTTGGACCCAGATAGTGTTATGCAAGCAATGGAGATGACAATCACAATACACGGCCTTATCTTGTTCGCTCCCTGCCAAAACACACTTGAAGGCACACAGCCAAATAGAGAACGCAAGCAAACAATCTAAATGAGCCTTGGCAGCTGTGGCAACATTTTACAGCTTTAAAACTCTACCTTTGTTTGCCTCAACATTCAATCACACATCCAACAGTCACCATAAAAACAAAAAAAAAAGTGTACAGTATATGCTATGACAAACATTAAGATTGTGGCATGGTATCATATAGTGATAACACCTTTAAGATAAGGGCCAACTTTGTGACACCATACATGCTAGCTTGGCAAGACTTAGCATAGCAGCTAATGTTAGAAATCATAAGAGGACTGGATTGAGGCTAAAGCTGTATCTGGAGGCTAGAGATGTAGCTCAAGTTTGCTAGCACAGCATTTCTCAGTTCCTTTGATATATTTTTCGATTCAGTTGCAAAGCAGCTTGTCCATTTCTCAAAACAAGTCGTACAAACGGCATAAAACAATTTATTTCTGTCAAAAGCTTGTTTCTCGCTCAAAATCCTTAGTCTACCTCTCAAAAGGTAATATTTATGTCAATGAACATGTCATTGCCATCAGAATGTCAAGTTGTGTCAAAATGCTTAGGCGCATTGTCAAGGTAAAACTGCACTCTGTTGGTATAGTCTGATGTACACTATGTCAACACATTTTTGTGTCATGGTGATTTAGAAAGAAAGCGTTATTTCAAAACTATTTCATCGCACAAAAGAAAAGAAGCATTGGTACATTTTTCGACTCAGTCTTAATGAACTGGTAGTACAGCAAATTAAGGACTAGTTCAGATGTTGCCCATCTGAGGTTCCTCTGAGGTTCAGGAACAGTGCAGGCAGCTGCAGCAGCTTATATAAGGAGACTGGATCTGGTGTCGGAGGCCCTCGCTCGCTGTTTTACAAGACATATGGGGAGTAAAGGCGGTCGGCCCTGTGGTTGAGCCAGACCTGGGGAAGTCCTTCATCTGAAACCACAAGGTCCATTTAAGTTCCATTTAAAACTGTGCAATTAGAGCAAGAGTCAGAGAAGTGGAAGGGGAGGGAGAGAAAAACAACCGCTGAGGTGGCAAGAGCAGGAATTGTGGCAGAGGATTTAGGTGCACTTCCCACACTTAACCAAGGAGCGTGTCTCTTCAGGCTGATCACACAAAGATAAACGGTCTACATGCTCGTTACCCTATGTGACGACTATTTACAGTTGATAAAGATAATGAACAATTATTATTATTTATGTATGTATCCCAGATACATTATATTCTGTTGTGTGTTTCTATAAGCAGTTTGTTATTGTTTTAGCCGACAACGGCCGTTAATGAAGTCGGTGGCGTGAAATCTTGTGGATTCGTATTGGAATTAAAATCTGGAGAAAAAAATGCTTAAGCATTTTGAGGCAAAATCACCAAATGTTTTAATTTGTTTCTATCAGATTTGACTCGCGATCGTATACGTGCAATTCTTATGTCCCAATGATCACTGAAAGAGCGGTTATGGCTCTCTCCCTATTACCGCCATTGAGTGCTTCCTAAATAGATGTCCGGAAGTCTAAAGATGGCTACCGAGTGGCGAGACTTGCCTATTTGAATATACTGCAACAGTCACAGGAACCCTGATAGATTTAAATCCATAATAACACAATACTGTGTTATTTATATTGGTAATAGATTTCAAAATGTTAAAAAAAATAAAAAACAAAAAAACAACAACAGCACACACACACCCATATACATATAATGTACAATATTTACTGTTTATATAATCTAGAAATTGGAAATACTTTTTCCCAGCAGGGGAAACGTATGTATTTATTTGCATATTTTTACCTATGGGATGTTCTGAAAGTAGCATATTTACTCGTAGAATATATAATACTTTCCTTCTTTATTGGTTAAATATTGTGATAAACAGTACAATGTGGTATATATGTGGCTCACTCTGGATATGCTAACGGTGATTTCGCTGGCACAAAGTACAGGCTAAGCACACGTGTGTACTGTTTGTGTGTCAGTGAACACACTCCAGTCCCTGACTAGATATGTTTTGAGAGGTACAGTAGTATCACGGCCATGAGAACACTAATGTCTCTGTAACACAGAGCTAGGTGTGTTTACATGTGATTTAGGATAACAGAATCTTGCACTAAAAACAAAAGGAAAGCAGGTTTCAATTTAAGCTTCGGGATACAGAAATAACATAGGAGCTTTTTCAGAGGAAAGCTAGAATTTATTGACCTTATAATGAGCCTTTGAAACTTTTCCTCCCCTCTATTTCATTTTTTTCTTTCTGATTATTTTTCTTTTTTCTTTTGTTCTACGCTGTGCAGTGCCGGTCTGTTTGTAATAAAATCCAAATGGAGAATGCTAGCCGTGTATGTGTGTGTGTGCGTGCGTGCTGGGAGAGTGGAGTTGCATGTGTATGTGAGTGTGTGTGTGTAAGCTAGCTCTCGTACTGCTCACAGTAAAAGAGACTCAGAAAGATGGAGAGAAAATTAGATACACAGAAACACTGACAACTCTACCGTAGATACAGTAGATAGAAACAGAGGAAAACAAACACAGCTAGATACTATCTAACTGTCTGTCTATATATCAGACAGACAGACAGACAGACAGACAGGCAGACAGACAGACAGACAGATAGACGGACAGACAGACAGACAGACAGATAGATAAGGTGGGGTAATGGAAGGGGGTGATATGGGAAATAATGTGTGTACGTGCTGCAGGAAGAGGCCTCACGAGTCAGGGGGAACACACGCCTGTGTGTGTGTGTGCGTGTGTGCGTGCGTGTGTGTGCATATGTGACAGCCTGCATTGAAGACTGCAGGCTGCACTGACTGACACAACACAAACAAGGCAGAGCCCTGTAGAGGCCCGGGGGAGGGCTGTATCCAAGACAAACAAACTAAATCCTGAAAATATATTTTTATTGACTGATGAAGCCTGACCTCTGCCCCTGACAACCCCTCGCTTTTTCTTACTTTCTCTCTGTCTCTAAGCCCCCCCCACCCCCCCACCCACCCCGCCCAACGCACACACACACACACACACACACATGCGGCCACATCACACTGACACAAATCTGTCTCAGCCAAATAAATCACAAGGACGAATCAAAAGAGCCGTGAGTCAACAGCTCACCGGCATGTTGCTGTTGTGCCTGTGCAACAATGCTCCAGCTGAGCTCTTGGCTAGCGCCATCTGCTAGCTGTATGCTAGCTGGAGATCACATCCGTCCTGACGGAGGGTCTGAGGCGGTGGAGGAGCTTTTCCAAGAAGGATGTCAAACCCTTCCCCAAACACACACGCACGCACACACACAGACAGATGCACGCACGCACACACACAGACAGATGCACGCACGCACACACACAGACAGATGCATGCACGCACACACACAGACAGATGCACGCACACGCACGCACACACCCTGTCTTGGTGAATCAGCGCAGCTAAGACGTTCTTAGGGCAGTTGGGAGGTGGTCAAGTCAAGCTTCAGGGGTCTCAAGTGGCCCTTAAGTGGAGCTGGCAGCAGAGCATATGGCTGTGTGCCTCTTCTCACCTCCCGTCTCTCTCTCTCTCTCTCACCCTCTGTCTCTCGCTCTACCTCCTGTTACATCTCTCACAATCCACCTCCCAGACTGCCCTTCTCTGAAGCTTCCATTCCCCCCTCTCTCTCTCTCTCTCTCTCTCTCTCCTTTACATTTCCCACAATTCTCCCCATGCTCTGTCCTTCTTTGACATTCCCATTACATTCATATCCTCTCTCTCTCTATCTCTCTCTCTTTCCCTCTCTCTCCATTCTCCGCTCATCAGGGGATTCCCCTGAGGCAGTCAATAATCCTAGTTTCAAGCAGTGAGTCTTTCATGTCCTGGGAAGACGCACTGGCGAGATCGCCTCTATATAGAAATATCTCTCTCTCCCCCCCTCTCTCTCTCTCTCTCCCCCCCTCCCTCACTCTCTCTGTCCCTCTCTCTCTCTCCATCTCCCTCGTTTATCCTCTTCCTTTCATTATGCAGACCATCAGTGCTGCCTGGCACAAGGGGACTTAGGTAGGCCGTGTTTATGGCACATGAACCACATCTCCAGGTGCTGGATACATGTCAACAGCAGCGGTGACTGGTGCTTCAATGTTTTCTTGTTTATTTTGTATCCACCCCAGGGAAATGTTGGTACTGCAAAGCGTGCCAGATCCCCGGAAAGCAACCAAGCACAACGGCAACAATGTGGTCAAAATCATTGGAACCCTGGACTACATTACAACACTACTTACTACAAGAGGGGTGCCTCGTTAAAACAACGTATTTATTGAGCGTGTCTAAGGAAAGCAACGCGTAGTAACTCTACTGTAGCTCTATAATGAGCCGACTAGCTGTGGCTTAGCTCGACATGTGAGAGTGCTGGGCTAAGTATGCAACGTGTTTGCAACACCTGGTATTAAAAGTACAACAGATACATGTTTGAAAAATTAAATAAAGCAGTTTGGACTTGAACACAGACCCCAGTAGACCTTAAAATGTTATCTTATCATTAGGTGTATAAATTCATTGACCCAGAAACACAAGAGACAAATATGACCAGACTAAATAAGACTGAAAACCCCAGTGTATAATAGCGCACCGTGCTATTGTACTGTACAATAGTAATAATAAAGTGAAATAACACCAGCGCATGGTCCATTACTTGCAATTATTGTACATCATTTAACCAAGACTTGTAAGATACTGAGGTGCTTTAGGTTTCATTGCTCTGCTGAGGTTATGGCCTCGGGTAACTGTTTAGCTGCACTTTGTAGAGCATGTCTGTGTTGCGTCTCAGTGAAAAGAAACCTAGTGGAACCTGACCTTACAACTCAGGCAAAGACCTAGGCTTTAATAATACATGTTTATGTTCGGGCTATACTGTTGCACTATTTCACTTTCTCTTTCAGACACACACACATATATATATATGCACATGTATAATACACACACACACACAGACGCAAAACGCAATGAGTGATTTCAAAGTCTACTGAACAACGATAGCACTATCAAAAGGTTTTCTTCACCAGACGTAGCTTGTTCAAATGATGATGCAATGTGCATCGAACGTGCGATTCCCGCAGTTAAAGTCAACGTCTGTAAAATCCACACCTGTGATGAAATCCACACCTCTTCACCTGTGTCTCTCATGCCCGCGGGCCGTGTGTTTTCATTGGCTCGGCGACAGAGGCCAAATAGAGTGGGTTGTTGTGATTGGCACGGGGGGCGGCGTGCTTCGCAGAAACAGGTGTCGCCCATTGGCTCGCGTGCGTGTGCCCACATAGCCCCGCTGCCCTGCTATTGGCCCGAGAGACAAGACGCCGCCGCCTATTTTGGCGTGGGGATGCTGCTGCTGGCATATTTGTGGGTAGAGGGGAACAACGGTGAGCAGAAGACAGCCAGCCTGCCGACTTCCCATCGCCCTGCATTTTCACTGGCAGTGCTCCAACAAACACACGCACGCACGCACGCACGCACGCACGCACGCACGCACGCACGCACGACGTCCACTTAGGACTTTCAAATGCAGCTTCAGCTCGAGTTGTTCCGCCAAGTCAAAGGGGGAATTTTTTCTTATTTCTCCCTCACACAGCGGAGGGAGAAAAGGAATGCAGATTAAAAGGCTCCAAACTGTCGGGAACGGCAAACTTCAGAACAAAATACTGACTTGGGAATTCTCGCCCGGTTTGAAAGCACCATAAGGTGTGCGTGTGTGTGTGTGTGTGTGTGTGCGCGTGCGTCTCTCGGGGGGGCTGCTATGTTGAACCATTATTTGACTAAATCTAAATGTTTCATGCACCTGGGCAGTTGCAGCCAAAGAGGATGAAGCAAATCACAGACACACAAACATAGAACAAGAATGAAGAGCTGGCGACAGACAGACAGACAGACAGATATACAGACAGACAGACAGACAGACAGACAGATAGATAGATAGATAGATAGATAGATAGATAGATAGATAGATAGATCTGGACGGTGTTCTACCGAGCCTGAAGGCAGGCGATAGTGTGTCGGTGCTGCGTAACAGTCAGCGCATGCTCTCATGCTGTAGGCCCGTCACCCGTCACCTGGCCTGCTGAGGTGGCCTGAGCTGACCCACAGCCTTGGTCGCAGGATGCTGTGACAACATCCATGACTCCTCTGCCACCATCTTGCATTGCAGCCTGGCCCTCTCAGGAGCTTTACAGCGGGACTTCACAGCTTAAAGTGACAGCTCTCTTTCCCTCTCTCTGTCTCTCTCTCTTTCTCTCTCTCTCTATCCCCCCCCCCCCCCCCTCTCTCAATCTCTCTCGGTATAGGTGTCCTATGTGATTTAGATTGTAATAACATCACTATCCTACGGCACGATCAATGGATCTGCCACTGATTGATGTGCACACAACAAAGGTGTATAAAAACTAAAAAAACTCCCCCTCCCTCCCCCACTCCCCCTCTCTATGCATGCTGGGATCTCCTGGGAAGAGGAGGGGGGAGGATGTGCCCCCCCGTCACCACCAAAGGGGCAAGGTTTAATGTAACGCTCCCAGCTGCTGGGAGTGGAGCGTTAAGGGTAGCCAATGTCACGGCACGCGGCCAGGACCCCCCCCCCCAAACACACACACACACACACCCGGGGGGGAGGGGGGTCATGTGAGGCCTCCAGAGATACGGCACAAGCACAGACCTCCCACCCATGGAGATGTGATTAGAGTGCCAATTAGGCACGGAAACAGCCTCCCCTCCGCCGCAAGTAGAATGTCATCGTGTACACACACACACACACACACACACACAGTGACACATGGTGTCTGTCATTCTCCAGAGTGCTTGCTAACTTCAAGCTCACGTCAACACTAACTCCCTCAGAAGCT
The DNA here is from genome assembly GCA_025399855.1 of Forbesichthys papilliferus. Taxonomy (NCBI): domain Eukaryota; kingdom Metazoa; phylum Chordata; class Actinopteri; order Percopsiformes; family Amblyopsidae; genus Forbesichthys; species Forbesichthys papilliferus. The sequence continues at coordinate 11,861 of JAODOY010001492.1, forward strand.
CCTCCCCCCACCTATCGTCTTTTTTTCTTCAGCACGCACAGAGAGCAGTAAGATGTACTGACATGTGAGGTGTATTAGCTTACAATTAGCTTACAATAGCTGACTACACCTTTAAATGATATTCTTAGTGGAGAAGGCCGTCAAGCGGGCGGCTAGTGGCGCCGCGGGGCGACAGGTGATCACGAACTTGCTGGTTCAAACCCCACTTACCCCCTCACCAAGTGACGAGGCGTCCTTGAGCAAGACACCTAACCCCTAACTGCTTCCGGTGGTCAGGTGTCTCCTTGCATGGCTGACATCACCATCGGTGTATGAATGTCTGTGTGAATGTGTGAATGTGAGGCAGATAATGTACAGCGCTTTGGATAAAAGCGCTACATAGACGCAGGCCCTTTACCATTTAACCAGAAGGTAAAAACAAATGGAGCGATGAGCCTCATTTTAACAAAACGGTGCGTAGAAACTAAATATAAAGCAAAGCAGAATTTCCCCTCGAACCCTTCCCTCTCCAGCACGACTCACCGAGTAAAACGGGATGTTTTATCAGGGGGACGGGGGGACATGGGGCAGCGTTACAGTGGGAGGGGGGTTGTGGAGCTGTTTAAGGAAGCCTCTGCGGGTAGGCGGGTAGGCGGGAGGCACAGAGAACAGTGTGCCTGGGCCTGACGCTGAGCGATGGCTGCCTGAGGATCCGGAGGGGCATCGGGAGTTTAATCACCCATAACCGCAATTACAGACGTACACACGTCAGACTCATAAAGCACTGAAACGAGATGGAGTGCCCCCCTACCCCCAGCAGCCAAATTCCACTAAAGCTCTCGAGGAGGAGCAGTAAAGCTGAGAGAGAGAGAGAGAGAGAGAGAGAGAGAGAGAGAGAGAGAGAGAGAGAGAGAGAGGGGGGGGGTGGGAGAGAGAGAGAGACAAACACAGAGAGAGAGAG
>JAODOY010001493.1:0-12799 GCA_025399855.1 Forbesichthys papilliferus
ATATACAGTTAAAAGTTAGATTTGATCAAAGTTCTGTGTCTTTTTACTTCATTCAGTCTCCAGTATGTCATATTTCTGACACTTTTCTCAGAAGTTCTTATTTACCATTTTCCAAATCCCCCCTCCTGCCTTCACAATGAGAGAGAATTTCCCAAGAAATCAGCTGAATGATACAGTTTTTGTGCTGACCTCTCACACATAGGCTTGGCTGGTGGCTGTAGACCTTGGCTGGGAGTACTTAACGGGGTAGTTGCTTTCATCTTTAGGAGGGCAGGAGCTGCAGAGGAGGGCTCCCCCCAGAATGAGAAGCCCAGCTGTGGCAAAGCCAATGTAAATTGCTGCCCCCATCTCCCTCTTCTGGGAGGCGATTATGAGAGGGTTGTTGTAGTCCATAATTATAGTGTTGGCAGACCAGCAGACAGGGACGACGACAAGAAGGCCAGCAAATAGGAAAAAAACTCCAGCAGCGATAGCTATCTTGGCTTTAGGTGTCTCTTCCTCTACAAAGTTAGTACACTTCCCACCGGCAAAGCCTAGAATGATTGCAAACATCCCCACGATGATAGCGATCACTACCAGGGCTCGGGCAGCCTGCAGATCTTGAGGAAGAACATGGAGAGATTCGTAGATACTGCATTGCATCTGGCCTGTGCTCTGCATCACGCATTTCATCCACAGTCCTTCCCAGAAAGTCTGGGCTGTGACGATGTTGGCTCCAATGAAGTCTGAGACTTTCCACTGGGGCATACCACATATAATGATGGACCCCAGGAAGCCGATGATGGCTAAGACTAAGCCCAGAATCTGTCGTCCCATTGACACCATGCTGAAGTATGATTTTGTTTCTAGTAGTATAGTCTGAAGAGTAGGTCAGTTCGATGACTGGGTCAATATTTGTTCAAGTTATAAGGGCATCTAGTAGGGTGGAGCCAATATGTTTTCTTGACTGAAACTAGGTCACAGGGAAACTTTCCTGTCTGACCACATTCTTGTCAATATCAGAAAGAGGATGGTAAATAGTTTCGTTGAGATGAACATCAAGCCGAGAAAACACAACATATAATATGAGCTTTTGCTGCTAATTGGTCCTTTCAAGAATTGGTCTTCCAATAACTACCCCTTGGTTTGGAAGGGCACTGGTAGAGCAGGTTTGCCCAATAGATGCAAATAAGAAAGATACTTAGGAATTACTCACTGGCAGAAGTTGTTTGTTTTATTATCTCACATTTTACATTTGTTCCATTGCTTTTCACAAACAACATATGTATGTGTGTATATACACCGTGTGTTATAATTTACCAAATTAACCAAACAACTGTTTTGTTTGTGTGAGTTCAATATCATACAGTACATATATTACAAAATTATGATTAAATAAATAATTCAGTATATAGCCATTTGATTGTTGTTTTTACTGGCTGTGTTAAATTGTTAAGTTATAATAGTTTTATCATGCACATACAACTATAGCGAATTGTTTAAAATAACACAATTCAGTTTTATTTAATATTATTTAATGTGACAGTAACAATTGCCAAAACATGTACACTAAGGGCTTGTGTTTAGTGAATTACACATGCACACAATGCACATGCACATAATATAAAACCAATTAAAATCATTCCCTATATGTTAAACTTATTATACTATGTAATTGCGCTTTCTGAAAATATGACATGATTTGTATAATTAAAATGTTTAATTTGTATGATTGCAACAAAGACATGTATATACAGAGATATATGCTATACTGATTATTTCACATCACACTTTAGAAAAAGTTACATCTATACAGTGTTACATTGCTATTATAAACATTCTTAATTATGAAAAGCTAATACTTTCTATATGAGTACAACATATTTTTATAGATTCATATTTACATTTTTTACAGAGAGGTGTAGGCCATACCAACTTGTACTTGAAATAAAAACGATATATTCCAAATATTTCATGTTTAATTTTTACTTTGCAGTTAAAACAGGGCAGTAGGCTAATCTCAGTTGTTCTTCACAGTGAGTGTCCCTGTTCTATTGAAGGTTAAATTACAGCAATATTGTTTTGTTATAGGTATTGTCCATGGTATGCCGGTGCAGCATAGGGTTTGTTGGGTGCATAAGTCCCCGTTCCTGAGTAAGCTGTTGCTGGGGCGTAAACAGGACCATATGTTCCTGGGACTGGCCCTGAGTAAGGGTACATGTATGCAGGAGGGTTGCCAGGATACATGGGCTTCTGCGGTGGGCAAGAGGTAGTCAGAACAATTCCCCCAATCAAAAGCAGAGCAGATGCACCCCAGCCAGTGTAGATTGCCGTTCCTAGCTCCCTCTGCTGTGTCTGAACTGTCAAGGGGTTCAGAAAGTCTGTGATGGTCACAGCCGCTGACCAGCAGATAGGAATGAGGACAAGAATAGCAGAGAAAATGATGAGGCAGCCCGCCAGTATCACCACCTTGGGCTTGGAGGAGTCAGACTTGAGGCAACTGGTGCACTTGGCTCCAATAAAAGTGAGCAGGAACCCAATAAAGCCAAAGATGATGGCGAAGATGATGAGTGCCCGGGCAGTCTGCAGGTCCGTGCTCAGACTCATGATGGATGTATTCATCCGGCACTGCATCTGGCCTGTGGCCTGCATTATGCAGTTCATCCAGAGGCCGTCCCACACGATTTGGGCCGTCGTAATGTTGGCACCAATGTAGGTGGTCACGCGCCACATGGGGATGCCGCAGGTCACTGCCACCATTATCAGGCCTATAAATGTAATGACCTGACCTACCACTTCTTTAGCAATCCTGCCCATGGTGAAGATGTTGGATATTCAGCCGGCGTCTTCAGTGTTCCTTTCCTCTGAGTAGCTAGAAGTGACAGAGCTCTGTGCTACTCTTTGAGAGTTCACAGGAGGAGGAGTATACTGTTAAGTGAGTTATTCTGGCCAAACAAGATTCCTCTCTCTCTCTGTCACTGTAGACACACAACAGATAGAAATGGTGGTAATAGAAGAGGCGTGGTGGATTTCTTTCTCAGCTGTTTGCTTTTCCGGGAACGATCATTTAATTTGCATACAGCATGATGAAATGTTCTGCCCTCACAGAGAGCCTGAATAAACTGCAATAACCACCTCATCAAAATAGTGGCTTTAAATATGCTTTTTAGAAATATTAGTATTATGTGAGTATTTACAGGGCTGGAGCATTTTCAACCTAGGGACAGTCTGACAGGGAGGTAGTAGGTTATGTCTACAATGCCATGATGCTGATGATTAATTAAATGAGTGCCGACTCGATTATAAAAAGATCATCGTAAAATGTTTCTAAAGTGAGGCAAACGACTGCTGGATTGTGTTGGAATCTGGGTGGTTTTCCTAACACCAGTTCCTGCGTGTTCTTTAATGGAGTTTAATGGAGGAGACACTGTGTCCAAGTTATAACAAAGCAGCTTTAATATAATAATAGCAGATCAAAAATACAAGACAGTCTCTGGGTCCATTCTATATTCACTAACCAATAACATACAATCTTGGTAGTTCACAAAGAATGACACACCGACTGACTTGGACCTAGAGACTTATATATTAAATGGGTGTGGTGTGGGTGAATTCTTGGGTGTGGGGATACTAGCAAGCCCCCGGCTGAGCGCCAATACGTTGGAGTTTACCCCAGTAGACGAGAGGGTCGCCTCCCTGCGCCTAAATCTGAGGCCATGGTTCTCAGCCGGAAACCGATGGAGTGCCTACTTCAGTTGGGGAATGAGTCCCTACCCCAAGTGAAGGAGTTTAAGTACCTCAGGGTCTTGTTCGTGAGTGAGGGGACTATGGAGCGAGAGATTGGCCAGAAAATCGGAGCAGCGGGAGGGAGCGGTATTGCAATCACTTTACCACACCGTGGTGACGAAAAGAGAGCTGAGCTGGAAAGCAAAGCTCTCGATCTACCAAGCAATTTTTGTTCCTACCCTCACCTATGGTCGTGAAGGGTGGGTCATGCCCGAAAGAAGAAGATCACAGGTACAAGCGGCCTAAATGGGTTTCCTCAGGAGGGTGGCTGGCTTCTCCCTTATAGAGATAGGGTGAGAAGCTCAGCTATCCGTGAGGAACTCGGAGTAGAGCCGCTACTCCTTTGCGTCGAAAGGAGCCAGTTGAGGTGGTACGGGCATCTGGTAAGGATGGGCGCCTCCTTTGGGAGGTGTTCCAGGCACGTCCAGCTGGGAGGAGACCCAGGACAAGGTGGAGAGATTTTATCTCCACACTGGCCTGGGAACGCCTCGGGATCCCCCAATCAGAGCTTTCCAATGTGGCTCTGATCTGTGGGGTAGCTCTAAACTAGGCTACATTCAGTTAACATTGTTTAGGGCTGCTGAGTGCCATTCATGCATACACCTTCATGTGCTACTGTGCAACTGTAGGTTAAACCCAAGCAAGCAAACAAAAAATCTATCTTTTACTTCATATCACAAAAATATGATATATTAACTGTGAAAACATATCTCTTATATAACATACATACTAGGTTATGTATGTTTAAGATGACAAGCAAGGATCATGTACTAGTAGCTGCTTCCCACCGATTGTGGTGGGCAGACGTCCTGCCAAAAATGCCCAGGACACTTTTTTGTCCCAGTCCAGCTCTGACTGGCCATACTGTTAGCACACACCCAACAATGTTATATAACATTATCTTCTCACAAAACTCCATTAAGCACCCAGCTTTGCTGCGTGAATTGATATCAAACATTCTATGTTCTTTCTCAAAAATACAGTGACAATAAAGAAGGCATGTTCAGGGTCAGTATTGAACATGCATAACGATAAAGGACTACTATTTGATAGCAAGATTGCACTTTACCTTTTCAAGTATTTTCTTGTGTTATGAAACCATCAAAAATGTACAAAAATGATTATAATCTGTGTGCATATACAACAATGTGTCAGTATACCATCGTTGTTTTAGGGGCGACTGATGATTGCAGTAGATTTCAATGTAAGATTTTTAGCTATGCAATTAGTGTAATGTTTAAGAAATATCTAGACTTTTTTTTTTGTCAGCTATCAGTGATCCAAATGTTGCTCTGAAAATCTGTTATACACTGGACAAGGTTATTAATGCAACACGTTTGTTTTTGCCCCCATTCATCATGAGCTGAACTCAAAAAGCTAATACTTTCTCTATGTACACAAAATGCCTATTTCTTTCAAACATTTTTCACAAATCTGTCTAAATCTGTGTTTGTGAGCACTTCTCCTTTGTCGAGATAATTCATCCACATCACATGTGCAGAAAATGTGCAGTTTCACTCTATTGGGGGGTCCGGGGATGTCCGAAAACTGGTCAGTATCTGGTGTGACCACCATTTGCTTAACGCAATAAAATAAAAAATACATCTGGTTGATTAGTACATAGTATTCACTAGCATTAGTACTTTAGTACTCATGTCTTAAGTGTTAATACCAACCAAACTTGCTTGTAAGGGTAAAATAAAATACATGGTTCAGTCTTTTGTTTGTAAGCACAGACATTTCTTCACATATTACCTGGCACTGGAGCTTAATCTCACAGGTGTAAATATGGGGAAATATTCTGCAGATTGTCACAATTCGCGGCCGATCCAGCACTGGAGAGCGCCAGGCCGTGATTTCAGCACCGGACAGCGCACCCACTACAACATCGGCCCCCTATTAGCCTAGATAAGAAAGTATCCAAGAACACCTAACAAATTAGAATTATCACCTCCAATACCAGAAAGTTCAATTAGAATATGTTCATAATGATTTTCTACAGCTGAGAGACTTGGTAGATATTAATATTTTTAAATAATGGGAGAGAAGCAAACCATTCCCAATGTTTCATTAAGTGCAGTCACAGACATACATGAAACATTAAAATTACAGCAAATAACTCTTTGTTTACACTTTTCTATACAGTGGAGTAATAGCATCCAGATAAATATATCACAAAATTCCTTTGTGAGTATTGTGATGTCAGCTGCTGTTTTCATGACCTGACAGTGAAATCTTAGAGCAACAATTCATATTGTTTACCATAGATACTGCATTCTGACAGTATTTATTATCGCTACCTTGCTTCTCCCTTTTAGCGGTACATTCAATTTGTGTAAGCAATTCCCCTGGTTAATATCAGTGTTTCATTATTGGTATAAAACTCTAAGCAAGCATGCCCTTCCTGCACTGAAGTGCTCATTGGCTTGCATTCCTCTGTCTGGACAGGCTTCAAGTCTGTTCTGGTAGCTACAGTATACGGGGTGGTTTAGGTGTAGTGACAGACACATGGCTCATCCAATCGCCTGCCAAGACTTGTCTTACTCTGCCCTTTTCCAAAGAGTTTCAATTGAAGGTTAACCAGAGAATGCTGTGTAACAAACCATCTGTCATTTCAGGTTACCCCTACAGAGCTTTTAGGCTCAAAGCCCTCCATACATGATGGACAGCTGTGTTTTAAAATGAGAGCCTGGGGCAAAAATGTATAACACAATTGAGAACTGTACAGATTGTAGTCATTTTTTTAAACTTTTGTGTGCATAGTAAATGTAATTATTCATAATATGTGTATATTTATTATTAATAATTTGATTTAATTTTTATTATTTGTATATATATATTTGTAAATTCTATATTCTATTAGTAAGTAGGTAGTAAGTAGTTAGTACGTAGTTTTAAATGTGATGCATTTCAGAAGTGCAGTAATCCAGTAAAATAATTTATTGGAAAATTGTTTGAGACACAGGTTTGTACAAACTCTTTATAAGTAAGCAATTACTTTCAGAGCATAAACAGCAATTAAAAGTAAAAAAAAACAAAAACATAATAATAATAATAATAAACATTTAATTTCAACTATTGTCTTTACAAAGCATAATTATTTCCTCATGGATGCAGCATGTGCATTTACTGTATCTCTTTTAACCCATTCTTGTTATACTTGATCTTAAGATCAAAGTCGAAGCAGTAACACAATCACATCATGTAAAAGCACAAATAAATGCAGTCATCCACACATTTGAGTCCATGTTGTGCATCACAGTCTCTTAATCTCTTTTCTTTTCTCTTTCTTTTACTCAGACATAGCCCTTTTGTGCCGAAGACCTGGTGGCGGCATACTTTGCTGAGTAGTTATCCTTCGGAGGGCAGTTGGCACAGAGGAGTCCACCACCCAGGAGAAGAAGTGCTGCAGCTCCCCAGCCAATGAAAAGTGCAGCCCCCAGCTCCATCTTCTGAGAATCTACGATATTCAGGTTGTAAAAGTTTCTGATGATGGTGTTGGCCGTCCAGCTCACAGGAATGAGGCACAGGAGCCCAGCAATGATGAAGACCACCCCAGCCGCAACACACACCTTGGCTTTGGAGCTTTCGTCTTCAACACAATTGGTGCACTTTCCCCCTGCAATGGCAAGAAGAATTCCCATGATGCCAATCAAGATGCAGATGACCATGAGGGCCCGGGCTGCCTGCAGGTCCTGGGAGAGAGCCAGCATGGAGTCGTAGACCTTGCACTGCATCTGGCCTGTGCTCTGGACCACACAGCTCATCCAGATGCCTTCCCAGTTGGTCTGGGCTGTGACGATGTTGCTGCCAATGAAGGCGGACACCTTCCACATTGGTAAGGCACAAGTAAGGATGGCCCCGATCCAGCCAATAATGCCAAGGGCAATGCCCATGATCTGAATGCCAGCAGCAACCATGTTGTTCCTTAAAGGTTTCCTCAAGAAATTCCAAAAGATTAGTTAAAAACAGTTCAGCCTCAGCTGAAGATATGTCCCAGACCAAATGTTTGGTGAAGGTTGTAGTGGGTCTTTTATATGTTTCATTAAGGAGGGGCTTGACATGACATGACATGAGTCACATAACAGTATCTCATCCCCACCCACCCCAGTGCATGTGCCATGATGTCAGATCATTTTTTTGTTCTACTCTCGGTAGTAATCATTACCAGTGGAACAGCCGCATGGTGAGTCACAGGTGTGTAGGTTTAGCAAAACTATAAAGGTGTTTCAGAAACATTATAGCATATATACAGTACATTGTGCTAAATTATATTTTTGGATTTTTTCACATTTTTATTCTTTAAATGTGTTTTTTATTACATTATATTATTTACTATGCAGTATAGTACTATGTTTAAACACAGAGTAACCAAGCATAATTACAGTTTCAATAGGGTCCTTTCGCTGTTCGGGCAATAAACAAATTCTAACTCTAATACTAGTTGTACAGTATGTGAATAAACTCTTCAAATGGGGGAATCCTGCCTCAGAAACAAAATAATACTACAAGCGTAGACTTGCAGTGATATAGTTTCCCCTAAGAAGTATATAACAGCAGCACAAAAGTGCAATTCCCGCATTGGGAAATGGTTTTAAAACAATTTAAATCAATTTAACATGCAAGTCATGAAGTAAGAAACCAAATTGTTAAAAAAGAAAGTAAGAAACAAAATTGAAAAAAATGGGGAAACAAAGAGAGAAAAGAGTATTTTTTCTCTGACCTTGCTCTGACGAATTGTCAATCCTACAGGCTTTGAGAACTAAAGATTTGTCCTGATGAATTCCTGCAGAACGTGTATTCTGCTGTCCATGGGTCTTGATAGCTCTGAACCAGGTTTCACAGCAGTGAGGGGACATAACGGCAAGCATGTCAGTTGTTGGACCTTTTCCAAAAACTGCAGAAAGGGGGTAAAATTAGGAGAATCAGATTGATTCCCAAATAAATAGAGGCAGTGTCTGTGAGCCAAAAGCGCTGTTAAGAATATAATGCCTCTATGTTACCCAAGGTAGGATCATGAAAGTCACTCCAGCCTCGTAAAGCAGATTGGGTTCCCCACACAAGTACGCAAGCATGAATTTCTACAATTAAGACATTGAAGAGAGATGGCTTTTGGAGCTTATCTGTTTCTAAGAGAGATTGTTTCTTGTGGCAAGGCTCATATGGGCCTGAATTGAGCCATTGTTCAGGATCACATAATAAAGAACATGCTGCCACACAAACTTCTGCAGAAAAAAACCTAGTGGCTTTCAAAGTCTGGATTGGGGCCCCCAGTCATGGGAAGAATTTGAAGAATCTTTTAAATTTGTCTTTAATACTTTTCATTACATATGGTTTATTTTAAATATAAATAAATATCTACACATTTTTGCAGTTATTTCTTTGTTCATTGTTTGGCACTTTAAAGAAAAGTGGAGGTAACTTATTTCAGGCAAAACCAATTAATACTTATTTATCTTTAAATATTTCAATGTTTATTTCAATGTAGCATCATGTCAACATGTCACTTGTGAAATCATTGACATAGTATTTTAAGAAGGTACATAAGGTATTCATTAAAGAAATAGACTTTAAATTATGAAAGCACAGTTAGAAACCTACTTTGTCAGTGAATTTGTGTAGTTACACACGTTAATTACAATAAAATGTACTTTTATCTACTCAATTCTTTTTTGTGATGCACGATACTCTATTACAAAAAATCAATTGCAGGTGCCTATATTACTTTTTTATTTTTTTATTTTAACACTTATACAAAAAAACACTCATGTGATACAAGCTCAAGGCATTACAAATGACAAGTGTCAGCGTGCAGACACAGGCAAGCCTGGGCTTCACACAAACGGCTATTGTGACATTGGTTCACAAGCTATCCACCCTCTGCTTTAAAAATTACATATGCACACAGTTAAAACGTATTGTCTAGGGAAACAATTGACAAGTGTCAGGAAATTGGATTCATCTAAATCCATTCATAACAATGATATTCAGTGAGGTAACTTAAACCTTGGCAGCATTTAAAAAAATATAATAGCATTGGTAACTGAACCGTGTTCAAATAATGTAAACCAAATTATAGATTTATAAATGGAAACGTCTATTAAAATCAATGTTTTGCAAACACAGCATTGATCAACAAAACAGTAATATGGACGGTTTTGCCTGACATAAGTGGGAGGTGTTTGTCTGTGTAGTATCAGGACAATTCGGATGATGACATCATATTCTGTGACGTTGTCAATACAAGCCTTGGTTTAGAAAGACACTAGTCATTTTCAATGTGTAATCCATCCAAGCCGGTAAGAAGTGGTATGGGACTATCAGTGAGTCACACATCCGGTTGTGACATTAAATCACAAACAACAAAAACATGTTCCACGGTTTCAGTGTGAAAACAGTATTTTATCTGTTATTGTAGGTGACAAAACCAAGCCTCAGTTCTTATACATATAACACATAATAACATTATGTTTAGGTTCAAAGGTAAAAAATGTATAAATAAAATGAAACATGTATGTTATTGTGAGTGCTTGGGAGACTAAGAAAATCTCAAGTTATAAGGTTTCATATGATATTAGTAGGTTCCATAAAATGTTATGTTCTAGAGTATCCTATAGTGTTATGCTGAACATGTTCTGACTTAAAGCCAAAGATAAGGGGCAATTGGCTGTAAAATATGTGTTGTGAACAAAAGTACAATATTTACAAGTGCACAAAGCATAATGATGTCTACTTTGAAGTTACATACAGTAAATGAAACAACTGTAAATTGTTAATATAAACAACTGCAATGCTATGTTAAATTACTTTTCTATAGACTACTAAACATCAAAAAAGTATTTTCCCACAATCTTGAGGGCTAATCTTTCCCTGTTCCTTGAAGGCAAGTCACAGCTTGTTTGTTATGAATGCACCTGCCTGTGTATACTAGAATAACAGAAGGCACCTGTAGCTCCTGAGAACTGGTCCAGCTGGCTCCTGCTCTCATGACAGGTACATGTTAAAGGGAGGTGCCCTACATGTAGCTACATGCGTCTTCTACAACAACTGCCTTTTACATGATGAACTCTCAAACTCAAACTCAAATGACCAGGACCAGAGACCATCTTATCTTAAAAATATAGTCTCTGGGTTCTAGCTGGTCTATCTCTTATTGATATGGAATTGACTGCAATATACTGTAAATATACATATAGTTGGTGAATGGAGAAGCAAACTAGCAAATATATTGCTAATTTGAATACTTAGCTAGTTAAAAGATGTAAGACATAATCTTCTGTATCCTCTGCCCGATTCTCCCATTCTACCCTTATTATGTTAAATTCAAAAAGTTTCCAAGAAATTGTCAAATAAATAATTAAACATGACTCATGTGCATGGACATGGTTGTTACAACGCAGGTCGAGTTTTTTGTAAAGGCACATGCTCCGCCTGTCTCCCTGTTCGCATATTGAAGCTATAAATTTTGATTTTTACTTGATAATATAGGCCTCTATGAAAGAAAAAACTGATATGATGTTAAAACACTCATTTCAAAATTGTGTAACGTGCGTGGGACATACAACCGTGTGCATCCTCCTGTCACACCTAGGTAATTTATTTTCCATGTAGTGCTAGCATTACAAAGTACACATTTGGATAGCTTCAATCTTTTAAGGTCATCGACTTGCCATCGAAAGGTATCTATTGTGGTATAAACAACCCTTTGTATTCCTATAATTTGGAATGAATAGACATGTTTTTTTTTCTTTTTACTTTTTATAAGAGAAACAAATATATGCAGATGTATTGTAGGATTAGTCTAAAAACCAATAGGGAGTAGCCTCAATTATAGAATAGTAGGCTATATGCTTTAAATGATTACATTTCTCTTTTCCGTGCTGCAAGTCATCCAGTGAGCTCCTCTTTCAACAACTAATAATGAATCATATTTAATTCCCTCTGATATATTTAGGTGTACCTACTTGAGTCATAACTAATTTGTTGCATTGCATTTTATTTACTAGTTGGACAAAATGCAAATTGTGTAAATAAAATGATATACCAACACACATCAGTACACCTACAATACCCTTATTCTTATTTTTAGTGCAGTGATCTATCTGCATATGTACATATGAATGTAGCTAATGCAAAGCCAAATTTTGAACAAGTTCTACAATATAACGAGTGGATTTTCACTTTTTACCTTCATGTCACACATGTACGACATCGCATTTAAGACGTGCACATTGCTTTACATCTAAGGGGGGGTAAGAAGTAAAGAATGGTGTGGTGAATCACTCAATAGACTCAAAGTTTAATGGGTTAGACATTGATTCGAGGTTTAGAACACGTTTCCAACATTATTTATCAAAGAGCACAATTAGCCATATACAATACATTTATTTATTTCTATGTTTATTGTTGAGGTCTACTTTTGTATTGTACGTATATTAATTAGCATGTGCTTATGTGGGTTACATTTAACATGATAAACAAGAAATGTGTGTAGCAACTTATGCCATCTCTGTGTAATGATCTGTACAAAACTAGTTAGGAATGCAAATTATGTCAGTTACATGTCTTCCTCTGGGGAAACTGCAAAATTATAACAAGTTTGGATGCACTGTATCTCGTATAGCGGAAATATAGAATACATAAATAAAAAAGTTTTCATACATTGGGGTTTAACCTGGGCCCACTCAATGAATTCCATGAATCCTATCCTATCGAAATTCCATAACATTCATGCAATTTGCCTAAACCTCCTTATTATTTCTGCAAAGGTTTGCCTAAACATCCTAATTATTTATGCAAAGGTTTTGCAATGTTTATCATTAAAGAAAAATATAAAATGCTATATATAATGTAGTTTATGGAGTGAGTGTTTTTAGCTGTAAAATACCTCCACATCCAGGTCTTCAGCGTTCTGTTAAATCATTCAACAACCGACGCCTTTATGACACTGTCTGTTTAATAGTGTGTTATTTTATGTTTCTTCATCAGTTGAGCAAATGGTTTATTGTAAAACTCTTTACCTTTATCCGTTTGC
>JAODOY010001494.1:0-12797 GCA_025399855.1 Forbesichthys papilliferus
TATATATATGTGTATATATATATGTGTGTATGTATATATATGTGTATATATATATGTGTGTATGTATATATATATATATATATATATGTGTGTGTGTATATATATATGTGTGTGTGTATATATATGTGTGTGTATATATATATATATATATGTGTGTATATATATATATATATGTATGTATGTGTGTGTTTGTTTTTTTTTTCATTTATACAGTAAGTTATATATTGACATTTATTGTTTCAGATTTTTAATTAAAAAGTCAATCACTAAATTACTACGCAGCTGCTATTGTAAAAATAATGTAAAACTCATGAGTGACACTAATTAATTGTCTTGATTTATTATTTATTATTTAGTATAGCTATCTCTCTGTCTGTCTTCTAGGATTCATTATACTCTTGTATCTACTTGTTTGCTAATGGAATGCAATGTTAAAATATCAATGGATTATGGAACCTATAATAAATGTGTGTGTGTGTGTGTGTGGGCGGGGTTTGGTTTGCAGGACCCAAATCCTTCAGTACATCATCTACGGCATTGCTTCCTTCTTCTTTGTGTATGCCATTCTCTTACTGGCGGAGGGCTTCTACACCACCAGTGCCATCAAGAAGGAGCTGCAGAGCGACTTCAAGACCTCTGTCTGTGGACGCTGCATCACCATGTTTGTATGTTCACACAGCTACGCATCAGTGTTTTCTTACCAACCAAGCAGTATTGCATTATGATGTGTTTGAAACACTGTACTCTCTCCGTTCCTGTAGTTCATGGTCCTGACCTACATATTAGCCTTATCATTCCTTGGGATGTTCGGCTTCACTGCCATCCCCGTTTTCCTCTTCTTCAACATGTGGAGCACCTGCGCTGCCATGAAGTCTCCTGCAGCCAACATCACCTCGCCTGACTCCATCTGTGTGGATGTCAGGCAATACGGTACCTCCAGCTCTAACTCTGTATTTCGTTAACACATCTCATGTTCCACTATCAAAGGTACAGGAGGATATTCTGTACTTAGTTATTTGTCCACTGTTTTAATCCTATGAAAAGAATCAGGGGGATTTAGTATAGCATGCTATACTGTACAGTTGCCAAAAGGGTAATAAATAAAGCATTTCCATTATTTAGCAGTTCATTTGATGCATGTGTGTGGATGTACAGACTATTTATTGTATAGTATGATATAGTGTCTTGACATCCTCATTCAGAGGATAGCTTGCTGTGAAAAAAAAAGACTTTAGAATTAACTTCTGCACTGTTATTCTGTAGATAAAACCATTAAACCTCATTACTTACATTATTGTTTACTTATTGTTAAATATTAATATATTTATTATGATTCAATGATTGCACCACACTTTCTTTAATCTTTCTGTGTAGTAAATGGCTTTAAAGAAAAATATTTAATTAATGTAGAATAGCACTTTTGAAAGGTCAGCGAAGACATTTCCCCCACAAAATAAACATTGTCCTCCTGAACACAGGTGTTATTCCATGGAATGCAACCCCGGGGAAGGCCTGTGGTTCTACACTGGAAGACATCTGTAACACAAATGAGGTGAGATGTGGCCAAGCATTTTCTCCCGCCACGTAGACCTACTGTCTCTAACTGATACTGTACGTGTTGCTGTCGTTTACAGTTCTACTTATCCTACCATCTCTATATTGTTGCGTTTGCTGGTGCGGGTGCTACAGTCATTGCATTGGTAAGCTTTTTAAAATGCATGTTTATCAGTTGTTGCCATAGTAATACTGCCTCTCATTTGTGTGAGGTGTCACACAAATTTGAGGGCTGGGATTTTGCCTTACAGCCTACACAAGCATGCAGGCATACACTGGCACAGAGATACACAACCTTGCCTTTTACTGGGGCAAGGTTATATAGCGCTGTATATATTGCATTTATGTAGCGCTTTTCCAACCTTGTGGCCACTTAAAGCGCTGTACACTTGCCTCACCTTCACCCATACACACACATGCATGATTTAATGCAACGTGCCTTATATTAAGCGTTACATGTCCAACTCCCAGACCACCACACTGCCCTGCTCTAAGTTTGTTTCCAGCTAGACCACTACCAGCCTGTCATAGCCTGCTGTGACATCATCATTTCTCTGTGGCCAGATCCATTACCTGATGATCCTGGGGGCCAACTGGGCCTACCTCAAGGGAGCGCTCAACACCCATGAGTACCAGGACATCAAGACCAAGGACGACCAGGACCTGCAGGCTGAGGCACGCTCCAAGGAGGGTCACAACTCCTCCTATTCATAAAGCGTATAGCTTTGTATTGTGATCTCCATACATTGCCCCCCTACCCCACACCCCAACACATTAGTCCCTGTGTACTGGTACACGATTCTGAGGTCATGTTTGGTTAGCACCCTAGCCCGGGTCCTCTTCCCTGCTACTCTAAGTACACTGAGTGGACAAAACAACATCTTGGCCTTTCTGTCTTTGGAATAGGACATTTTCTTAATGGAGGTGCTACTGAAGCATTTCAAATTGACTATTGGGGCACCTACTGTATCACAATATACTCCCCAATCTATGTTTTTGTTAGTTTCATATAATGCTATCCATATTACAGGCCATCATGCATTCCAAACTCCTTTCAAATGCTTACCTAAATATTATTAGCCAATTGTCCTTATACAGTACCTGATTCGAGCTGGGCGATATATCAAAATATTATGATAAATGACTAAATATCATCTGGTATGGAAACACTGTGATACAGCATAAACATTATTATTGCTTAGTCATAAAGATAGCATTACAGTGACACTTACTTTATACTTTCTGAAAATATTACTTAATGACTTGAATAAAAATATTGTAATATTTGATTTTGTCAATATCACCCAGCTCTACAATCATTGCCTCAATTTTTTTAAGCCTTAACCCCCCAAACCTCGTCTTCATGAAACATAGAATGTACATTTCAGCAGAGAACAAGCACATGTACGTGTATGTTTTGTACATTCAGTGTATATTACCATTCCAGTGATGACTCACATCAGGGAAGAGGGTTGAAAAGGGTCAGGATGGTAGAGGGGTTTCCCAGTTAGCTGTTAATTTAGCTTCTCCTCTCTGAGCTTTTGGGCCACATCCAACAAACACGTCCCAGCTGTGACAGTCGTGGGGACTCAACAAAGCTATAAACAGCCTACAAAGCTCATCCACTGTCTGATTTTTAACCCAGGGAACCCAGGCTGTAACTAATGCCTTCCCTTTTTTTGGTGTTTTATATGCATATATACAGTACATATGAGTATGAATATAATGTGTGAATGTGTATGGATGTTGTTTTTTTTTTTAAATAGGCTTACTCTCACAAAGGATGACTGTACAATTTTGATCTGACTTTATATTTTCTCTCAACCTCTCACTTTACCTCACCATCCTGTTTGACTGGAACCTTTTTTTGGGTAACGCTCGATAGTTGTTGCACTATTTACACAAAACAAAACGAACAAAGCCCTTTAGTCCCCCACCCGTGAAATTAACTTCTGTTTCCTTCAAATAGGCTCTGGTAGGGTTTGTTGTGTATAAGAGGATGACATTTCGCCAGTTTGCTTTTTAGACCAGAGGTGTGTCCTGTTTTAGCAAGCGCTTCACATATTTGTGGCACTATATTGTATTACACTCGCACCAGCGCCGTGGTCAGCAGCAGATCGAGGATGGATTCCTCCACTGGGTTCTGTGACTCACATCCACCTCAGGTATCACACCAAACAACTATTTTTCCATTCTCATCTGAGGTTCAACCTCAGCTCAAAGCTAGTCATAAAACACTTTGGTCAGCTATGGTCAGTTATGTAGTGTTAATAACGAAAACCCCTTTGTCTCATGTTTCAAAATTGTACCCTTTTTTGACTGAAGTTCATTTGTAAATACATGAGCCACCCCGTAATATTGAGTTGATGGCAAGCACTCAAATGGAGCACGCAATGTTTTTTCCATGCTTTTTTAATTGTAAATGTACAATTTGGGCAATGTGTTTAACATTTAAATAGTTCTACATTAATGATAGATATGATACATATTTCATGATGTCGTAAAATATATGACAGTAATCATATGGGTTGAGGTTACTAGATTTTAATAAGTGGAAAAAAGATTTGGAAATATGCTGTCCAGTTTTAGGCATCTGGGTTCTTGTAATTCTGTAATTACTTGTTTATGCTTCATTTTATGATGACCAGCCAAATGAGCGGCTCTCAACCTAAAAGTTGATGAAAGTCGTGTTTTTCATGTCTGTGAGCCAGAGTTTTGGATGTTTACACTGCTGTAAGTCAGGAATTTTCATACATTCATTTTATAAACAGATATCGTTTAATAATCATATTAATACCGTATTCTCTAACAGTAATTTACTGGTTATACCCTCTTTTTTTTTACTTTAATGACAAAAAGCATGTCAGTATTGTCCATGTGTGCAGCTGTCTTCTGTATAAAAAAGGACTATATTGCCATGTGTTTATATACCTGTATGTGCTTTGGGTTAATGTAGGCAAACTTGTTTCCTATACAGATAACACGTGTGAGGTGTTGTTTCTTCCTTATTTGCATGAAGGAGACACAACTGTCTTTTGCAGTTTTTCCAGGTGATGTGTAGTCAATTGTACCGACAACTATATGATAGCCGATGTTTGCCACCCACAATTTTTGGAAAAAAAAAAAAAAAGATTCATTGTAATTTGTTGATGACATTGTGATTCTCCTAGGTGTTTCATTATGGATTTATTTTTTAAGTTGAAATAGTTCTATAACTCCTGTATAGTGATGATTTTTGTAACCTTCTCTAGTAAAGAAAAAGAAAATCGATCTTTTTTATTATCGTGAGACTGTTGTCCCGACTCTTTATTTAGTTGTCTGTGTCCCACTTCTATTTCGATTTTTAAACAGTTAGCGTGAACACAATGAAAAGCCTTTATTTATAAACTCAGGCAAAGCAAGCAGTTTCCCATTAAACAAAACATTGAAAATATGGAAGGTGATCTGAATTCCATTAGGTTTGTACTGACCCGTTTGCACTATAGTACTAAAATGTGTAGGCTGATGAAAATAGTATTGCATGTCAGAGCCATGGATCCTTCTATGGCTCTGGTGCATATGCCGGTTCTCATCTGTTGCTGCCCTCTGGTGGAATATTTTCTAAATAAAACGCCGATTTGGAACAACGCACTTAGACTATATTACTGTAATAATAGTGTAAAAGATAGTAATTCTGGTCAACTATAGTTGACATTTCAACTAGATTTACATCTACATAAACACTTCTCCCTTCAATGTCATATGGTTGCTCCCTCAGAAGCTGTCCCCCAAATTGAACACACGGCCAAGGCTGGTATAGTGTTTGTATTCCTATTTACAGAGTAAAGACCCTGGGCGGTGTGTAGAAACACCAGATTCTTTTTTTCAGCACCCACCCACACTATGCAGCTATCAGAAATTGAAAAGATAATCGCTGAATATGACAAAAAGTGTGTTAGCTTAACATCGTTGACACCACCTTTATAGCAGATTTGTCAAACAATTCGGATATTGTTTTGTCTATTTATCCATCCTCAACCATTCATTAAGATACACACACAAAATATTTGAGGTTGTATTTCTTTGGTCCCATTCCCCAAAAACTGACATTAATTAGGAAATTACACCAACAATGTAGTATATCCATTATCCTGCATCTAAAATTAAATCCTATTATCACAACCTGAAGTAATATGCACATAAATATGTTATTTATGCAAACAAATGTACACCCGTTAGACTAAACAGCATGATCACTCACACACGTGTCCTTATCATTGAGACAACGCAAGGCTACTTTTGTATTGGCTTTTTATGAAATGCTGCAGGAATGTCTGCTAGAGCTAAGAGTAATGATTGAATGTTCCTTTCTCTACCATAAGTCAAGTTCAGAAGTTCCAGACAGTTTGTCAACAGATGTACACACACACGCCAGATCCACATCAGCACGTCTGATGACACACCATTGGAGCTCCTAACATGGGTCCTAACCAGGGTCTTGATCGGACTGCAGCCGGTCACCTGACATATGGGGGCCAGTGTTCCCTTTCAATGGCCACTGGAACACTGGGAAAGAGTCCTAAATGGTGGTCAGGTCACACCTGTCTATAGCTGGCCAGTAACACATCACATCACAAATCATGTTGTGAAAATAAATAAAATAATAATCTATTAAAATAGATTAGATTGGATAGATGACAGATTATTTCAATATTAACTTTCAACTCAATAGGGTATTTGAAATTGCTGAACGATGAAAAAGATAACAAAAAAGCTGGTATAAAAATGTATAGAATTAGAACATAAAAAAGATTGATCATAAACAATTCATAATAATTTCTTCACTCTAGCAGTCACTTAGCTAATCAATAACTGTATGTAAAAGTATCAGTTATTCTAGTTATACTCTCCATGTGGCTATCAAGCTCAAAGAGTCATCAGCAGCCTGCCTGTCTGCTGACACATGCCTAGTGTTCCAGACAGAACCCATACAATACTGTGACATGGAGCTGTATGGCTCCAGACAGAGCCCATACAGTACTGTGGCACAGAGCTGTATGGCTCACACCAGCCACGCCTGCACCATAAGGTAGATTATGTTGCCCCCTGCTGGCTCAGCAGCAGGGCTTGGCAGGGGGGCTCTTCCTCTGCAGGTCTACTGTGTTGGCGGGGGGGAGCTGCTGTTCGTGCCTGTCGTCTGAGGCCAGCACACGGCGCACTGCCTCCTGGAAGGCCGCCGCCACGTTGGTGGCGTCCCGGGCGCTGGTCTCAAAGTACGGGTGCCCGCCGTTCTCTCGGCACCACTGGCGCGCATCTTCGCCTGACACCTGCCGCTCGGCCACGTCCAGCTTGTTGCCCAGCACCACGAAGGGGAAGCTCTCGGGGTCCCTGATGTCCGAGTAGTACGTGAACTCCTTCTTCCAGTTGGCAAGGTTGTGGAAGCTCTGGCCGTCGTCCAGGCTAAAGGTGAGCAGGCAGCAGTCAGAGCCGCGGTAGAAGGGCGTGCGCAGGCTGCGGAAGCGCTCCTGGCCCGCTGTGTCCCAGATCTGCAGGGTGACGGCGCGGCCGTCCACCAACAGCTCCTTGTTGAGGAACTCCACGCCGATGGTGTGGAAGAGGTGGGCGTCAAACTTGTTACTCACATAGCGGTTCATGAGCGACGACTTGCCCACCCCACCGTCGCCTAGGAGGATCACCTTGAACAGGGACGACTTGGTCGTCATGGCTACAGCGTACAGCCTTGTTAGCAGCGGGTGGTCTGTGTCGTCAACTGTGTGGGAACCCCTGCCACCTTACAGAACCAAGGCAAACAACAAGCAGCTGGTCACATGCATTTATAGGCCTACATGATGGGCCTAGACCTGTTTACATGTTTGTAACTGAGCACAGCAGCAGGTTGACACTTTATTCATGTATTTAAGTCTAGCATGCAAGATTGCTAAATCATGCCAATAAGCTTTCTTTTACCCTTTTTTGACACCAAAGATAACACTGCAATTTAAGAAATAAATAATGTAATGTACAAGTACAGCAAACCATTGAGTAAAAACAATGTACCTTAAATTTGCTTCTCACACCCAACCCTTTATGATAAGTTTTGGGCAATTCAAAATGGAGCCTGATGAGGCCTATGCTGTGACAATACAAATCCATAACATGTTAATTTTAAAGCCTCCATTGTAGTACATTGCTTACCAAAAAGCTTCAGCAGGTCCACAAGAAGAAACATTTAGCATGTAGTAATTTTTGCTTTTCTGCTCATTGAAGTAGACAAAGCTTTTCATATAATCACAACGATTTATGTTTATGTTATGATCTTTCATGAGGACAATGCCACTGATGAAAGTCAGCTGACAGGCTAATATTGTGCTTACACGACAACCATAGCCTGGTCATTAACCCATGCAACTAATGGCATATAATCTACAGCATGTGATTTACTTCTTACTTTGGTCTGGATTATGTATCATGTATAAAGCTCACAGAACCACAAACACAGTGACATTAAGGAATAGAACAATAATCAACATAACATAGTTTTAAGTTTTTTTGTCAGTCCCAGATTCTCTCTTTTGGAAAAAGTTTGTTTGATTTAAATCCAGTAATTTAAGATGCAGTTCACGGACCTGTTTTGAGGAATGGGTCAGCCCCTGTGGAGAAAATGGGCTATGGGCTATGGGCTGTGTGCGTGTGTGTGTGTGTGTGTGTGTGTGTTTAGATTTTGTCAACATAGTAAGACCTTAGAGTAGAACATTCTTATGAAGACCAGCCATTAGAATGTGACTGTTTTGTTAAAACCGTTCAGACATTTATCCAAGGTAAATAAAACAAATAGTCTAAAGAAATTATATTATAATCTATGACACCGCATTATAGACTAATACGGTAATTACAATACAATATGTATAGCGTGTATAACAGTATTAGTTTAGTAGTAGACATTCATATTCATATTCATTGAGTCCAAGAAAAGAACGTGCGCGCTCACGAACATTGTAACTAAAAAGACTGTATTCTATACAAAAACTATCATAGCATACAAGTTTGATAAACATGTAAAGTTCAAATTCTAAATTGCAGTAGACTTACTCTGTATACGACGTGGGATAAACGCTCATTCACTTTTTGGTCTGCCAATGTCACGAGCAAGCAAATCAGCTGGTTTCCTCTGGAACGCTAGCTAACATGCTAACCTGACCACAGCAACGCTTCAACCCACTCGCGCCTTTTCAGTGTGATAGCAATATTTCTATAGAAAATAGAAACAATACTATTTACACTCTCAGGAATTGTACGTTTTAATTATGCAGTGACGGGTTTCTGGATTGCCGTTCTGAATTCTTCTTTGCCATCTCTGATCAGAAATAGCCTGTGAATTCAGAAGTAGCCTGTGAGATCTCACGTCTGACTGAGATAATGCTCACATGACCATATTTGGCCACACCCACAAATATCATACGCTCACATCATAGACTTGTGGCTCACATAAATGTGATTAGAATATGTTCTAGGCCATATAATAAGCAGCATTTTTTTGGGTCAAATTCAGCATGTGATCGCGGTCAGATAGTTTACCGTTCCCTGTGTGTTGAAAATAAAACCAAATCCTTTAGATGTAGCCCTGGCTGCTCTTTAGGAACATGAACATAAACAAAGTCGTTCAGGCCGCACACAACAATAGCCTTTGCAATGCGTTTCCAATTTGTGGGGCAGTCCATGGAGCTTCTGATGATATGGTATTAAATGGAGCTGAGGTGAAGGCTAATAGCTTTGATGAAGTTCAACAAGCTTTCCCCAGAAGGCTACAATGCCTTTTAATAATATTATTTTGTGTTTGAACACCACAAAAACTGCTGTAGTCTATTGTGATATTAAACAATAAAATACAAAACTAAAACAATCACTAAGAGAATATTAGTTGCTTGGGTGCCCAGTACACTGTGATGTGATACTTATTAGGCTTACATACTGCCTGCAATGCCCCTTGTATATGCTGTATTAGTAGTGAAAATGACAGAATAGCAAAGAAACATTTCACCCAACACATAACATGCCTCCTATTACAATACAATACTGCCTTGAAAGAATGACATAATTCTGCATGAATGCAGCTTCCTTACAAATAATGTAGGCTATATTGTTTAATGATATGATCTCAAATTTTAATACCAAAGTGCTTATTTTACAGAAATGTATCAAGTTTTCTCTCAATATTGATAATAGACATAGCATATGGCACAAAGAAGACAAAAGGTACAAAACAATAATAAATAACAAATGACAGTTAAGGGTTGAGAAAGAATGTTTGTCAGATTTTGTCAGCAAATTTCTCTCTTCTCTCTTTAAATAGAACTTGCATGTAGTAATCATACACAACAGTAACACATTAAAAAGTCTGTATACATTATTAATGTATTTGTGTATGTTTGCGTGTGTGTGCGTGTGTAGTTTTACAAATTAGCAATGCATTTCCTCCGGGACATCAAAATGACATGGGCCTAAATATTACATCTGGATAATGGGGACATTTGTCTTTGTCATAGAAACAAGACCATGGGATATTCATCCTGAAGTTTGTGCTGACGGCAGATTACTGACTAACGTGCTCACGTCTCTAGAATCACATGGTTCAGCTACTGCACACTCCCGTAATGAATGGGATATTGTGCATGCATGGCTGACATCAGCTCACACTTCTCTCTCTCTCTCTCTCAACCATACATATTTCAATTTCAACATTTAAAACACCACTAAATGCACTTAGATGTACAGAAAATCTTTTAATTTAATGACATAGCCTGTTCAAAACAGACAAAACAGAGGGAGCTATACAGAATGTCAAGCACACAGTGTTTGAGTGTCATGTGCTGTTGAAAATTCAAACCAAAACAACAATGTTTTGGTTCAACCCAGCCACCAAGCTACCCCGTACATACACCTTTGGGTGTTGAAACTGGAAATCAGCTTTCATTTCTCTGATGTTGCATCTGTGTACATGATCGAGTCAAACATTTAGAGGCAGACCCATCCACTATGGTACCACTGCTTCCCACACCCACTGCACGTCACAAAAGTCATGGCATCCTCCCCAGCAGCGCCACGCCGCACCCAGGCCGGCAGGAAGAGAGCTCCCCGCGACACGTGCGTCACCCTACAGTCTGAGCTCCCACAACGCTGGCAGCGGAGCTTCTGTGTTGGGGTTCCCTCTGGCCCCTGAGGGAGCTGGCGCTCTCTCACGCCCTGGGACGAGTACTCCTCCCTCAGCCGCCGGAGCTCCATGCCAGCCATGTCGTCCGCCGACATCCGGGCAAACGCATCCGGTGCCAACGACCCGTCTAGGAGGCCCTGTCGAAGGTTGGCGCTTTTAGGGTTCCCCAGGTTAGCAATCTTGCTCCTCACACAGGCTTTATATCTTGCCTGGTGTGCTCTGTGGAGAGCATGGATGGTCTCTTCAATGCCTCTGGCTAACTCTGTGGCCTTCTCCTCTTGCCATGCAGCATTGGTTGCTGCAGGGCAGAGCGCCTTCCTAAGAAGTGTGACACATTTGAACCTGACAGAGCAGAGCTCATCACTGGATGTAGAGGAACCCTCTGCAGCGCAACTTAACGGTAGAGTGTTCTGGGACAGGGAGCTGTGGTTGGGACTTCTTGTGCTAGGCTTTACCACTTTGGGAAATAGAGAGAGCCCCTCCTCTTCTGCGGTGGGTCTCACAGACTTATCCTGACACTCGTGTATTTGGTCCTGTGCTGTGGCAGAATCTGAAAGCCTCTCTGTCTTGCTATTTGAACCAAATGTATCTGAGGAACCTTTTAGGATGGATAAGCATTGCGATGTTTGAATAGACTGAGAGTACAACTTCTTCCATTTTGACAGCATGCTTCTGACAGTCTTTTTCACACGGTCATCAGAGCAGGTTTTTAAGACCTTATAAAGCACCTTGATAATATCTGTTGTTTGCAATTGTTCTACTGTAACATACAACCTGTTAAGGTCACTTATCAGACTCATAATATTCCCATAGCTTCTCTCTGCATTTAGTTTGTCTATTTGGATAGTATATTGAGTGATTTGCTTTGTATCCATGGGTAACTGCAGAGAGGAACATACACATAGTTAACATGTAAACAACAAGTATGAATTATCAAAATAAATTGTAATTGTTTGTAGGTTAGTTAGCCTGTAGCCTAATATGTAATATATTCCTTTATACAATCAAGTAACCTATTTACATATTCAATTAATGTTCTTAAATATGACTTATAGTGATAAAGCTGTTTTATAGTGATAAAGCTGTCTTTTTTAAATTAAATGAACAATTTTGTATACAATACACTTTCTTTGTGTTCAAATTACACTTTTATAGGACTAACCTATGAGTCAGTTTATATTTTTGAGACTCTTGAAAAGTAGTCGTTTACCATAGCGGTTTACATTTAAAAAAATGATCCCATATATTCCAAACATTATATAAAGATATGCAGTATATATATAGGCCTACAAATATCTAGATACATACAGATACGCAAAATACAAGCAGGCAACCATGATGAATTACTTTAATGCAGAACGCTAAATCGCCTCTAGAGGGTACTATTATCTCATTTAGCATTGATAATGCTTATCAGGCAGAACGTTAACAATTATGTAACTATTTCGAGCCTCACTAGTTGCATATTTGATTATTAAACGTTGATATAGCATAGGCCTACTATATTTGATCTATGTTGAACAAAAATACAAAATCTGATATGGCTTTACACATTACACACAACGTTATTGCAGTTACTGGGTAGGGTTTAGAAGAAAGCATAATTTCTAGGAATTTTTTTATTAACTATTATTAACTTGATTTTTCTAGTCCATAGTAGTTTACAGTATGCTATTTGATACTAATTTCAGTGTAAAGGCAGAGGTGGATGTGTTTGCAGAAACTTGCAGAGATATGCTCCCTGCAGCTGAAAGAAATAAGTATGTACCTGTACATGATGGGGCAAGTTCTGCAGTTATTGCGTAATTGCATGTTTTGTAGGAAGATAATAAATGTACAGTATGTTTGGAATAATTCATAGTTTTTCAAATTTGGCCCACATTGTTACCATCACACTACTACTGTCTTCTCATTTAGGAGGTGTATGCCTATACTACACATTATACACAATATAATTGAAATTGTATACGCCCAAAGCATGAGCTGTGTACGGATTCTCGGCAGTAAGTCGGACTCGTTTCAGGTGGGGGTTGGTCTCCGCCAGGGCTGCGCTTTA
>JAODOY010001496.1:0-12795 GCA_025399855.1 Forbesichthys papilliferus
TATAATAGTATATTTAGAGGCTTGTTACATGCATTACATCAGTAATGAAAATCAGTAATGAAAAATAGATGGGAATGACACCCTTCTTCTAGTTTTCTAGTTTCTATTTTTCTATACTGCTCTTATAAATAAACCTCGGAACCCACGAGAGAGTTGGATATGAGTTAAGCTAATCTTTACAAACAGATATCTGCATACAGTGTGAATGTTATAAAGCGCCAAATCGTAGTCAGACCGTAGCCGTTGTTTTGCAAGAATGCATTTCAGCCACTGTGTTCCACCTCTTGTGGAATAGTCAATATTAATCAGACTACATAATACAATCACAAATCAGGACGCATCCAGTACCAAAAATCTGTTTAGATAACTTTGAAATAAAACAATATGATCCTGCACTGCGAGATCAGAAGAGACAGATGAAGAAAGCAATGTCAAACAATGTATTAACCAGGTCAGTCTTCATACGGAAAATAGATCTGTGTATATGTGTCTTGTGGCAGGTCACCCCCCCATACATCAAATACTGTACAGACTACTGTACATACTTTTAGGCTACAGCTGGTAGAAATTTGCTTTTCAACATATAATGAAAGCACTAAGAAACACATAGTGAATAGATGTTAGTAGGACACCAGTCACAGAAATGGTAATAGACAATATGGGACTTTATGTAGGCCTTGTCAAGGCATTGTTGCTGCGCTGAATGTGGAGCATGGGGGGAAATCTCGGAGAAATGTGTACTGCTTGCACATGCAGCATGCTATGTAGTATCTTACAGTCTGTAACACAAACACACGCACACACTTTGAACACAACCATTGTAAAAGCATCTCAAATGTTAGTTTGGAAAGAGTTCAACTTGGATATTCTTCATGCATGCTTATATGACATTAGTGTTATCACATCATTGTTTAAATAATGAATTATGTTTTTCAGCACAAACCCATTTAAATGTGCTTTCAGTTTAATTGTTTCATACAATGATTATTTGCTGCTCTGTAGTGCTTATATAATTAGTGCACGTTGCTCTTCAGTAACCCTCTGGATGACAGATGGGAAACACTTTTCCTACTTATTTGTGGAGAAAGTTAATAGACACTTTTTACATGTATTACCCCGCTTTAAATAAAAAGTCAGTAACAAACAATTCATTGTGCGTTATGTTGCTCCATGTCACTGCTGGGGTGATTACACCACCAGTGAACAGAGAACACACACACACACACACACACACATAAACACATTGAGATTGGCTGCCAGTATCTTTGCTCTAATCAGAATCTTAATTAGTCGGCTTGCAGCATCTCATTAACATATATTCATCCTAATTAACCAGGGACGCACATCCACACGTTTGTGAAAACACACACACACGCACACATACATGTACACAAACCACTTGCATGGAGTGTGAGGAAAGAGCCTAAATTCCCACAGGATAGTTGGGTGTTTCTTCTGGTCTTAGTCTACTGGCAGCTGTTGTTAGCATAACAGCTAGCTGGTTGCTAATGCTACCAGATCAATGTTCATGGGACTGGTGTAATGCACAGGGTTCACACAGGTCATTTACAAATGTGTGAATATGAACATAAGCACACAAGCAAGCACTGGCCTCAATTACACACCGATCTCACCACCTTCGTAGGAAACCTTTTCCTAAACAAGAATGCATCTTTTTTTCCCGTACCTGGCAAAACCCTTGCGTCTGTGTATTCACTCACGAGTTATCCTGGAATAGGGTGGCGTAGGCGATGTGCACAAACACTCGCACGCTTGCATCTTGCATCGACTATGGGTGACATGTAAGTTGTGGGTGACAGATGAAAAGGCAGCTTGCATCACAGATCCTCTTACAGCTTTGAGGAACAGCCAGAGAAGCCCACAAACCATTGCCATGTGTCCCGTCCAATCCGAGAGTCAACAAGCTCTGTGTTATTGAAGCGGCACTACTGGATTTAACATATCATCCATACACTGAAACAATGCTCAAAAGAATTCAAGAATTAAATAGTAATCAAGTGTTGGGACAAGGACTTTTGATGCCATTTTAATGCAACTCTAAAAGGAATGTGTATTGCTTTGGCCAGTGGGGGCACTTCTGTGTACATTTTAGGAAACTTTCAGCATCAGTTCTCAGGCATTACACAACACATCATCATTCCTCAGACTAAACGGCTGCAAGTTTAACTAAATAACAAGTCTAAGTCTAGTACTGTTGGGCCTAATGCGAAATAACTAAGACCAAAAAACCCACATTATGTTTGTTAAGTAAACTGTAGCAGTGATTTCTGTATCCAAAACTCCATTGTCTCTGTAGCCATAACTTGTTTAATTTGTTTGCAATACCTGCAATACCAACCCAAATGGTACTGCTATTGGTGATACTGTATGTCATGTGGTTTTAATACATCTTGTAGAACAGCAAAAGGTCATTAACAGCACAATTTACAAGCAGTAATTACAGCAAGAACAACCTTTGTATGGTGGAATTCCTGTAATTTAATGGGTTGAAATGTACATTGCGATAATTGGGCTGTTTATAGCCATGCCAACACTATATGGTTTCCAAAGATACAATTTTATTTTAGAGTTTAAGGCTTTTCGGAAGGCCATCATTTGTACAGTACATCATGTGGCTGTTCGTGTGGGTTTTTTGCCTGGCTCCATCCAACAATTCCTCTCAGATCAGATACGCGTGAGATGGCTGCTGTAAGTGTGATGGTGTTGAAGTCAAGCATTTGTTACTTAATGCTGTTAGTGATAGAGCTAGAAGAAGAGATACAAACAGACTTCAACTGGAAACAATCTCCAGTAGAGCATGCCTAAATGTTGGATTTGAATAGCATGCATATATATTATATATACATTAATATATATTAATGCTGTATAATGTCGCGTTGCATAGTCCAACCCTGTAAGTGCATAAGGTTTGTTTTGTGTGCAAACACTGTCACATACAGTATATATGCCTAATTTACGATTGAGAAACGTTTCAGCAATATTTTCTATTTATTTGAATGACCATACATTTTTTGTATCTGCTATGAAGGATAATGTACACACTCTTTATATTTATAACCCACATGACAATCAATTTAAATAACAAAACATTACATTTGGATGTACTGTATGTTTCACTTGACAAATGTGTTATGCATATACATAACAGTATACAATATAAAAATATATTAAAGAAAGTAAAGTGCTGTAAGGTACAAACACGTACATTATTCAAAGTCAATAGTTTTTAACTTTTTATTAAGCAGATCTATTTTTTGCCAGTTTCAGTTACATCTGTGCTTCAGAAAAACACAACCTCTGGCTGACATACATACAGTTTCACACTCATACTCAAACACACGTATAGTAATAACAATTAGTAAATTTAGAAATTGACTGTAAAGACAGTAGCACTGTTGGGCAGTTTGAGGTTAGTGTATGGCAGACCTAGACATACTGTACAGTATCCCAATATATTTATTTAATTGTTTAGTAATGCTTTTGGTTGCTTATAGCCTCCATGGTTGGCTTCAGCAGTCTGAATCAACTAATTGAAGGCAAAATATATGAAAACAGATTATATTTACATAATTTTATTCAGCCCGGCCAAGATACATCTAAGATAGGCCTACATCTCTCGGTAAGTTGTGCATTGATAGCTGACCTGAGATGAGTGGTTTTGGAACTATCCATTTTTAAGCCCATAGGTGTCTGGATGTGTATTGAAAACAATGTAACTTATTATTCAGAAATACTAATACCATCATTTACAGAATGTGTTCAGCGGCCATGCTGCAAATTTAAACAACTACATTCTTGATAACATTTTGCCATTTTACCATACTTTAAAAGTGACTTAGGTAGAGCAAAATTAATAATTCCACTAAGCGATCAAGTGATACTGTAAAATAGATTGTTTACAATATTTTTTAGCCTGCATTCCCCTTACATTACAATATAAATGTCAATTTGTCAGTTAAAAATATGATAAATATATATTTACAGAAATTATAAATTCCAATGACTGATGAATTAAATCAATACTCTTATATACATCATTAATTAATCTGGTATTGGGACCTCAGACTACTGTCTGTAAGAAAATGTCCAACCAAATATTGCATTCCAATAAAATTGTGAATCTACCTAGCAAGCTAGAGTCAAAACAGTTCACACAATTCTGCTGCAAATTTGAAATGTAAAAAAAAAGAAAAGAAATATTAGCTTTATTTCATCAATTCATGTTTAAATACTGACCTATAATTAATTTTATTAGGTCACTGATATACTACTGTATTATCCAGATGATTAACTACTGTAGTTTACATGTACATACAAGTCAATTAAGGATATATGCATGTTAAAACATAATTATGTTATTAAACTCTACTTAAGGTGTAGACCAATAATGTTACATTTCCCCAATCCTCACAGTTGCTGTAGTAGCAATAATAATAATAATATTAATAATAATATTAATACTAATGTTATTGTCTTTATTGTAATTTTAATTAAAACATGTTTATTTGGTTAAAAAGTAATAAACTAAAACAATAATGGAAAACTGCATGCATTGTGAAAGTTCGCTACATTTTGAGTCAATGTGAATTAGAACTAAATTATACTGTATTATCCTTCTCTTTTTCCAGGTTATTTTCCATGGCTAAGATACATGCAGGCTATCATTGCCTTTATACCCTGTGTTTTTGTGTTATTTACATGTCAACACAAAATTGTATCTTTCATGTTTCTTATAAAAGAAAGATAGCAGCATAAAGCTGGGCTGATTGAAATAAATGTATGGCATTTAAGATAGTTTCCCAGGCATGGAACAAGCTGAAATCTAGAAACCGCTAGGTCAAATATAAAATGTAACTGCAAGTGAAATGGGCAATACATATTTTGAGTTGAGCATAAGATATTGATTTTAAATATTATATATTTTTTTATCAATAACCTTTTTGTAAATATTCCTCATACTGCATGTTACAAATCATTACCACTCCATAAAACCTCCAAACACAATGTGTGTATAATATTCAATATATTGATACAAAACAAAAGTACAGAATAAAATAAATGTGTTGGTCGTATAAAATGCATCTGGTTTAATGCATTGTGTGCTTTTAATTATTTGATTTTACATAACTGTTATAAACAGTTGTAAATACTTTTATTTATTTTGCATGAAACCAAGTAAGATCTTTGAATTAAATGTTGTTTAGCACAGTATAAAATTAATTTTTACAAAATGGTTGCTTTAGGTTTAATTTTAATCAGAACCCTTACAAGCTTGCTCAATATGAAATACTTCGTACACATAAGTATATAGATACTATATGGCCATTTCCAATATCAATAACTGTACCAAAGTACTTTATATATTACTTTCTATATTAATATGATCAAATAATTTGTTTTAATGTATTATTTGCAAAAACCAAAGAACAACATACTTTATTCATGCATCAAGTAACATATTATATTATATTTTCTATTTTTAAATAATTTATAAATAATACTTGATTGTGGATGGGACTGGAATGTTTTAATATGGTCAATTCTGAGAATATCAAATAAAGGTTGTGTACCGGTGTTAGCAATTTAAGTAAATATACATTTTATATGCTAGGGAGTTTGATTTTTTTAATCAACAGGCTCATATGATCCATTAAAAACTGGAATGTTTAGAAGGATCTTAGCTTGTAAATCCTAATTATCTTAAAAGTTATAAAAAATGTTAAGTGTATTGCAATAATGCTTGTAAATAATTATCGTAGAATAGAACACTAAATTGTTAACCCCTTTTACAAAATTCCAACATTACAAAGTAAAACAAGAAATGCAGCTCTTTCCAATTAAACACAATAGTAACATTTATAATAATAATAATAATAATAATAATAATAATAATAATAACAATAATAATGTTAATAACCCTGGTGACCAAAACCCTTGCTTAATCTGCTAGTTAAAAACGTGTTGATGAACTATTATCACTGTTAATTTGGCAACAATTTAAAATAAAATACAAGATAAAAATCTATTACAACATTTCAAATGGTAAATGGTCTAATGTAGTAACAAGAGATTGCGTAAAATTATATATCATTACTTAAGAACAGGCACCATGTATGTTTTTAAGCTCTCTCCTTCTAAAAGGTTTGTAAGTGTCAACCCATTATATTCAGCAGTGTAATATTTCAGTCTTGTGTTGCAAAATGACATGAAACTGAAAAAATACACATACAAAATGAGAGAAAAAAAAAAAGTTTTTGTTTGTGTGTATTTGTTTTGATTTATCTTGCCTTGCTTTGAAGTCTATATTAATTTACATAATAAAGCCAATAAATGATGTTGAAGAGGGAAAATACAGTTGGAAAGATCATCCTTGACCATTTGTCAATAGAGTTTACATCAGTTAAATCTGGAATGGTTATCTTAAGCTGTGACGCACGTCTTCGTAGTCGGCTTTTCTTCTGAGTCACGTGGCGTTCAAGTGCATTGCGGCCAAAGTTGTGCCTGGCCAGTCCGGATTTGCGATACTGCAGAGCAGAGCTGTCATACGTTAGCATTGTGTTCCTTGGGTCATTGAGACCCAGAGCCAGCTCTGATGCCCCCATCTCGTTCTTAATATCCAGTGTACCCAGAAGGATGGTTTCATGTGGATCCATCTACCGAAGAAGTACAAGCAAGTACAAGCACTATTATTAAGAGCACGGGGCACACATAATATTGTACTTTATGGTAATACCACTTTCATGACCAAGCAAAAACCACATTTTTGAAACAGTGGACAATTGCAATTATTTGCTGACACTGTATAGGAGGAGAACTATTAGTATAAGTGATACTGAACTTGTGAAAAACCCTTGACAATACAGTAAGCCCTCATGCTGGATAAACATTATTAGTATGTGTGTGTTTCTGTGTTTTGCATTATAACCTGAAATTGAAATACAGTAAACCTTAGTAAATTACAACTGCACATATTATTTTAGAATACATATCAGATATTTTTTAAATGTTTTTAGTACTGTGTTTCTGAGACACAAATGTTTTGAGGAACAATGTTAACGCGTTAACACCTACTGTATTATGAGAAAGTTGTTAATTTGACCTCAGAGGTAAGATTTATAGCAATATAGACTTATAGTAGTTGTTTAACAAAATGTGGTATCAGTTTTAGTAAGAAAATAAAGTTTCACGAGTCAAATGTAGGTGTTTATTAACCATTACCTTATTCTTTTGATCCAGTCCTATTGCTGCATCATCCATAAATATTGGCTCCCACATTGAGTCATGGCCATCAAGATCTCTTTGTCTCATTCTAGCATACAGAGCATCATCTCTCCCAACTACATTCCCCACCATCCACTGAAAGCATACAATATCGCCATGGTTACTTGAGTCCTACAAACATAATGGAATGAAGCTGGATTTAGAGCCCAATAATCAATGTTGATAATTATTCAGTTACATTTGCCATATCAAAATCGAAATTGTAATTAATACATTTAATATTTGTAAACATAGAAACAAGTGTGAAATCATCTTTAAATAAATTATAGTAATGCAAAACAACTTGTTTCTAGATCCCTAATGCAGAAGGTGGTGTACTGTATATTACAGTAAATCCCCCTTATTATGTCAGCAAATTAGTTCTATTTGATTTTAAATTGATTGGCTTGTCTTAATATATTGACATATTACAGATTTTGGGAAAGATTCAAAATAGCACTAAATGTACAATTGTACAATTATGCGATAGCATGCAGATAAACATAATATATCCAACCTTGTTTTGATCCATCATCATTTTCTCATTGTTGGCTGTGGCTGTCTTCTCAGCTGCTCTCTTCTGCCGCTGAGGTCCTCGTCCAAAGAATATGTAGTTGACCAGAGCATACTCAAGCAGGGCCAGGAACACAAACACGAAGCAGCCCATCAGATACATGTCTATGGCCTTAACGTAAGGAATCTTGGGGAGTGT
This sequence comes from Forbesichthys papilliferus, assembly GCA_025399855.1. Taxonomy (NCBI): domain Eukaryota; kingdom Metazoa; phylum Chordata; class Actinopteri; order Percopsiformes; family Amblyopsidae; genus Forbesichthys; species Forbesichthys papilliferus. The sequence goes on from JAODOY010001496.1 coordinate 7,994, forward strand.
CTCACGCAGATGGGTGTTGATGGTGGTCATGGTAAGCACCGTAGTGATACCTGTTGAAGGATATGTGTAAACATGTATTTAGAGTTGATGACACGGTGTCTTTCTCACAGGAGATTGAAGGAGTGAACAAGGTCAAAGTGTGTTGTTAAAACCATTGTGAACAAACCTGGTCTTAAAAATGAATATTTGGTTTTAGTTGAAGTTGCACTGTATGCACAATATTTGACAAGCCTTAGCTAGGAATGAGAGGATAGGTCAGTGGTGCTGGAAAAGATCAATGGAAATATGTTCCTATTTAAAATCAGAGAGTTAAAATACCTGAAGCATTGGACTGGTTTTCACATTTATATAGCATCTTTAGCATATGTGGAGAAGAGACCATCAAGGTCCAACATCACCCAGAAGTTTGCTTGTGCATACCAATATGCTTGCGTTATGTGACTAACACAGCAAATTGTTCTGCCACAGGTGTAGTGTAAGCCTTATTTATATTAATTTTTAGTATTTTGTTCGATTTTTTAAAGATTTTGTAATATAATTAATATGTCTGAGCATCTGTCTGTCTTAAAGGCAGGGTAAGTCATTCTCGAGAACGCTTGCTAACTTTGAGCTCAAATCAAAATAATATTCCTCTGTGGCTCGCTCCACACATTGAAACGCAAAGCATGAAGCAAAGCGTAGTACTACAGCTTTTTTGTAGATGTCAGTGGTGTTCGCCACTTTGTTTATGTTGCTATTTACGGAGCTAGGGCTATGTAGATTACATTTTTCAACGTGCACAGAGAATGGTAATGTAGTGAAATGCAAAGAGATAGTTGGTGAATTTAACAAAAAGTGTATTAGCTTGCAATAGCTGGCTATACCTTTACATGATGTAGACATGTTGACAGGTTGTTTACTATAAGCAGGCTGTTGTAGCCACATGTCTGGTACGGCAAGGATACATTATTGGTGGGTTTTGCATTTAGCAATTTAAGTGTTGCTGTCACCAATCATGGAAAAGATGACCTGATTGGTCAGGTATCTTCCATGCGTGTTGAAAAATCAAAATCAACTTATTAGAGCCGTGGGATATCAACCAGAGCACATACTCTCTCAGAGCATTTGACTTTCAGCTGACAGATGTCTATGACATATGACATATTTGACATCAATTACACTAAATGTATAGCTCTGAAATCCTAACTACAGAGAAGGACTTCTGTCGAGTGTCAAAGCAGCTGTCACCGAGCTAACAGGCAAACCGCCATTCAAAATAGTATTGAGGCGAGTTGCCCAAGCTGTCGCTGTAACAGCTCAATGTCAACAAAGGATTTGTACATCACCACTGCCATGTGATGCAGGGTTAACTGTACATTACAGCGCCATCTAAACAGCTCAGAGGTGACCCAACGTCTCCTCAGTGTAACTTTGTCCATCCACCCATGTCCATTGTAAACTGCCCCCCCCCCTCCAATACAGTAAATGCCACGCATGCCTCTCCCCAAAATCATTAAATGCAGGCTCTTTTCAATCAGTGAGATTGCCCCGTTTTTCTAAAGCCAGGCATGTATGGGCGGGGGGGCGGATGGGGGGGCTAGGGTCGAGGTGGGTAAAAAGAAGAAAGGGAACTTGTTTTTTCCTGAACACAAGACCATGCTGGCACCCGTCATATGAACCTGATAGGCTGCAGAGGGTTTATGTAATCGAGGCTGATGGAAGGAAATCGTGACTTCCAACCACCACAGACAGAGGCACTCAAATCAGTGTTGAGACAAATCACCATCATCATCCATCATTCTGCTGCAGAACGCATCCAGTGGAAGCTTTTAGCTACACTGCTAAGGCACCTGCATGGGAGCATTTTGCAGTGTTCGCACAGTGATGGTGGAAATGTTGTCATGACCAATTGTGAATTATTTATAATTCCTTATGTGTAACAATATGTTATAATACGTCTAATAGGTACTCTACCATACATTTAGGGTTGCTCTGAGAATGTACATTTTTAAGCAAAATATATTATGCCAGAAATTTCTCATTGTGTTCTAACATTACTCATTTCAGCTCCAGCTTGTTTTTATTTGTAATTTTGTTTGTATTTTTTTAACTTTTTTATTTTGTTTGGGAGATGGGGTCTATCCCACTCAACAATGATTCCAATACAAGCTAAAAAATATGTTGTTGGTTTTTCTATACTGCCCTGCCTCTGTAAATGTGAGTACAATAAAAGTGAAACAGCCCGCACCAAATATCACTATCCTAGACTTGGCCATGTGTGTTCAATATGGGGGGCAGGGCATCTTAGGGTTCACCCTATATGGCAGAGAGGTGTTCACACATACTCTACATGGGTAACTTGCTTGCTCCATCCATCCAGCTCTTTCACACGCAAACTGTGTTTTATGTCACCCAAAATGTACCTTTTGCAAAACTCCTTCCAGGAGATATTCAGAAACTATCTTTCCAGTGTTGATGTAAACAGTAGATAGGGAAAACTGAGGCTTTGGCATGTATCATCAGAGTGTCTGCCATTATCTACATTTGTTTACATGAGGCCAATTTTCTTGACAGTACTTGACAATGTTTTTGCGTTCAAAACAGCTTTTAGAATGTGTTTATTTATACGTGAAGCATCAGAGCTTTGCATATTGATTGTGCTGGTGGGTAAAAATGCCAGGTTAGTGTCAGTTTTTCATCCATTGGCAAATGGCAATTCGCTTGTGTGGTTTGTCCGTGCGTGTCCCGTGTATCCTGTCTATTCTGTATTTGTATTGTAGGCCTCACCCAGAGCCACTCTTGCAGCTGAGGCATCGTAATTGATCCAGAAGGAGACCCAGGAGAGGATGGTGATTAGGATGGAAGGCATGTAGGTCTGCAAGATGAAGTAGCCAATGTTCCTCTTCAGTTTAAAGCTGAGGGAGAGGCGTGGGTATGAACCTGGGGAGAATGGAGAGGGTAGAGAAGATACAAATGGTGTCTGATGTTTGCATTTCCACAAGCTCTCTGTGGTAACATGTATTGAGTTTATGTTATCACATCCCCCGGTATCTTCCTCTGCATGTTAGCAACATAGCAAGTTGTTCCTACTTTAGCCCACACATGATCTTTCAAGGGGCCTGTTCATTATCATCTCTCTTTAGTTTCCCAAGCAGGAGGACTCAGCAGAAAGTTGTATTTGGTCTCCTAAGCACCATCAGCAATCCTCAAAATTAGATATGTGGCGACGCCTGTGTTTATCCACTGTGCGCTATTGTAAGAGGGTTCTTCTGAGGGCTTCACTTTTGCTTGTCTCTGCTCTATTTCACGTGAAGCCCTGGCAAAGTCAATCTGTGTAAGCACACTTTTTCAGACCTTGGGGGATTACTGGAATTTCAGTGAGAGTTACATAACAGAATTACTAGTGAAGGCACAAGGAAAGACAAAGCTCACCGCAACAGAAGTCTGAATGACAACAGCGAAGGGGGAAAGAGGAAGAAGATTAAATACATTACTTGAAAGCACCAAACAATCGCACGCGCTCCTCTCCACTCAGGATGTTACTGCTAGCTTTGCAATTTGGGTTAGCTAAGGTTAGCTGAGCAGTTAAAAGGAAATGGCTGAATTATTTAAGTGGGATGTAAGTGGTAGCTACGGCTACAAGCCGGGAGGATGAAGGTGCAACAGCGCTGCCATAATAATTCATAAGGGAAACAACATTAGCTGTCCTCACAGTGAACACACTAACGCCAGCGGGCTGATGTCTGAGTTATTCTGAGGTCAGGCGTTTCTTTCACAATAGACATTTCACTACAGGAATACCCCATTCCCAGTATAATTGCTATAAACCAATTAAGACAGCACTGAATACTAAAGTGCACATGCATGCACATCCAATACAACGTCACAGTACATTGTGTACTCATCAGTAAACCTTAGATCATTCGTGTGGGATTGTGAATACTGTACACACTGAGCAATTTTGGAAAAGGTTAGACCCGGACACTATCACCCTGTGCTATGTTATTGCGTTTGTGTCTCCCTTATATAATCAAGTAGTTCCCGTAGAAACTGTATTCAGTGAGACCACTGTGCTTCATTAATACTGTATGAAAATGTCAGATGAATAAATCATGGTGTCAATACAATTTTATTTCTGTTATGTTCATTCTCTTAGAGGGTAAGGGGCTGATCTCACAGTGGGTCTGCAACAGTATAGGTCGTAACCCACATACTGTATATAATATGGGCCTATATATGAGTTAGGTTTCTTTAAAGCTTGTGTGGACACAATACAAAATTGAACAGGATCACCATCAAATGTCCAGCCAAACTCTGACCTGTGTGTTTCCTGATAGAGGAGTATATTTTAGATTTACCAGACAGTATTGAAGATTCCGAGCTGAAGTCACAGGTTACATGATTTTGGTGCCAGTGCCGTAATGGGGTGAAACATATTTTGTCTTTACTTGAGGTTGTATAGGGTGAAGGTGCTTCCTCATGATTTCCTGTCTGATTACAGCAAATTGAAAAATGCCGAAAAACTGTTGTGTGACGGGATGCCCTGCCAACAATGAAATAAACCCAGAACATGTTTTCAATAAGCTGTCGATCTTAAAACATGAACCTTTAAAGAGACTTAAGTAGATATGGGCAATAGCAACTGAGCACAATGATCTTATATACATGATATTATTACACTGAAAACCAGGAGCGGCCGGTACATTATGGTACGCCCCCCTACGAATATCTGGCGAAGGAAGTCTTCCTAAACATAGGCTACATTATTTTATTAGATAGTGAAAAATAATTATGACATAAAACTTGTTTCCTCATACAGAAAC
>JAODOY010001497.1:0-12794 GCA_025399855.1 Forbesichthys papilliferus
ACATGGATATTTGGCAGTTTCTTCAGGTGCTTCTGTCTTCTGACTGTTCATAAATACACCGTTTTACTGAGCCAATCACACCTGATGAAAGACGGGCCATTGCAGCTAGCTAGACGAATGAGTTGCGCAATAGCCTAGAGTTGAAAGGGGGAGGGGGTATGGGGGGACATTACGAGCACGTCCATTTAGCCCTGAGCCCTTTGCATGTAGCGTTTTTTGTCATAATGTTAACACACTTATTATTTATTTTTTTGTATTATTTATTTGGTTGATGTATATTAAATATATCTATCTGCAATATATTGGGAATATTTCTGCACTTGGTAACCTCTTTCCCATCTCTTTAAGATGCAGTTTTTGTGTATAAGCTTCAGCTCTTTTTTCTTTTTTCTTACAAAAGCAAAGGATTTTATTGCAAAGAACAAAACATTTTAAAGGTCTAGCCACATAGGGAGCTTTCCTCTCATCCATACACATATCAATAAATCCCATACTTGCAAATGTACAATACCACAAGGATATTGGAAATTAGGCAGGGAGAGCACTGTATTAAAATGCTGGGTCTCTGAGGCATAAAATCTGCAGTTAAAAACAAAGCCGCTATCAGCTAGTTTCTTTAACCACCACAACAATGGAACTAATTAAGTTGAACAACATGAAAAATGTCAGATACTCAGGAATTATGAATACACATAGGGCCCCTGAAACTGTCAAAAACAACAGGGTTGTGCAAGGCAAAAGACACAGGCCATCTCAAATCCTGTCTTTCACCTATACAAGGCACATGTTCCCAATGAGAACAGATAGCTACTGTTGCCTAATTCAGCATTTATGGCTTTTGTCAAGATATCAGCAGCTCTCCTACAGTAAATCATGTCATTCCCACTGTCACTCGTCCCCTTCCTTTGCCTCTTTCAACTTGAGAGAGCAAAACAAAAAGGCACAGACTTTTAATCTAAGGGGAGAGCATGGTTTCAAAACCCAAAAAGAGATTTGAAAGAACATCCGGTTCTTCAGCGTGATGCAGACAGACATTACAGCGGTAATTTCAAAGGAATAAAATGACTAATAATTGAAATGTATCTCCTTTATCTCTCTGTCTGTGTGAGGGAGTGTACGTATATATTACAATGACATAATATTTGAAAATTGTACAAAAAACCCAATATCATACACTGTTTTGGGTGAGGAAGGCCTATGCTAAATATAGCCTTACAACTCTCTATATCAAATAATGATATAGAATAAACCATTTGAGTACCAAAAAATATTTCTCACCTCAAAAAAATTCAAGCATCTCATTGTACCCTTCCTGAATTTGCAATACATGGACAGATATGGAAAACAAGTGAGTAACTCCTCTAAATATCCTTTGCTTGTTGCATGGTTCCCATCTACTTATGCATGCATGATCAAGCAACATTTGTCTCATTAGCTGCAACAGTAGTAAGAGGGGTGACCTCCCCGGAGTGCTTGCCCTTTCCCACACCTCCAAGAAAGCCCAAAATATATACAAATATAATAATGCTGTGTCTGATTTACAGTATAGCGTAAGTAAATATATGTACGTATTTATTTATTTATTTATTTGAAGAAGTGTGTGTGTGGGGGTTACTGTGTGCGAGGGGTTACTATCGGACATTGCTTGAACAAAACGGATGGATTTTGCGCCACAATGAAAAACCTGCAGGTAGAAGCTTCTCTTCATATGTCATGAAAAGTTGGATTCTGATAAAGATTAGCGAATGGTTTCTAAACAGTAGTCAAGCTGTGAGCTTCTGACTAAAACTACCTGAGCACTTTATTATGGAGCATATACAATATATTTCTAAGAATAGGCTATATAATTTATCTCGGCAGGTCAGATGGAGTTATTATTGAGAATGCCATTTTCACCTTAATTGACTAAGATTACTGTTACCTGCATAGCAACAGTATCCAAGGGAAACTGGACTTAGGGAAGGCTTACCTGCTTCTCTCTCTCTCTCTCTGTTTATGGAAACTGAAAAAGGGACATCTTACCAATTTCTCATCAATACGACCTCTTTTTCCTAATGGCATTTCATTTTATTGTCTGTTCACCATGACCATGCAGCACTACAGCTGCAACATCAAACCAGATGTGCTTGTTGATATCTATCAGCTCTGTAAACATATTCAATACATTACTGTTGTATGTAAAACATTTGAGTCAAGAAGCGAGGTATTTCTTATTTGGAGGCAAACATACCATAGAAATTACAGCAAAAAGCATACTGTATTGTCAACATTTTCCATTGATTAAAAAGTATCAATGTATGGCAATTATACTATATCTCCTATTATTTTGCAATCATGTGACACTTCAGAGGAATACTTTCTGATACACCTTCAAATGTTATGCTATAAACTTTGAAGTCAAGGTTGCAAAGTAAATATGTGAGCACAGATGTAATGAATAAGATGCAGTGCTTCTTTGAAGGCTATCCAAATGTCTTTTTTATATCACTACTACATTGGTGGAAGGTAGCCTCATTCTTTCATGTCAAAACCTCATGGCATAAAGGCCATGGCTTCAACATTCATTATAGATGGCTTACGAGGTTATATTAATATTTAAAATAGTTGCTTATACTTGAGAAAAAACTATGGACTTTTAGCTGTGGTTGATTGCTAATGTTGTGAGGAACAATGCAACAGAATATCTAATAAAATACCTTTCCATGCAGTATGTAGCATGTGAACATGATAGGCTCCCTCACAAATGAATATTATATATTTGTAGCGCTGATATAGCCATTCATGAGTCAATTGCAAAATACAACAAGCCTGACTTCATTCCCACTGGTAAACATCTGTCGCTCTGCATGAGTTCCTTCAGTCAACACTGTATCTAAAGATTTTAGTCCATATGGTCATGACATTGGTGTTCAATGTGTCATCAGGTAATTTCAACAATAATTAATAACATCATGTTGGCTTTGATAGGGGCTGTTCCCATAGGGTATCTCATGAATGAATAATGTTCTTGACAAAGAAAAGGTTTGTTGTATAAGTCTCTGTCAGCGCTTCATAGTGATAGGCTACAGGTCTACCACGTGGATGAGATTGAGGACCAAATCGCAGGACGCATAGGCATATTCCAAGGATTTGTTTTTTATAGTGGTCAAAAACACATGCAAGCATTCCAAAAAAACAAAAGCAAAACTCGGACTGGGGAAACACGTAACAGACGGGAAACATGGACTGGAACAAGACTAACACTATAGGGTGGACAACAAACGGACAATTTCCTGATCTGCTGTAGCTGTGGCTTATGAGACACACACTTTGTCAGACCAGCTGAGTAAAGTAAATAATTTGTCTATCTATTTCTAAATGGTTGAATAGGTATAATGAAAGCTTCACACAGATAACAGTTTAGTAGGCTACATGTGTGAGACATGACAACTATTCTTACCATGTATACAAGACAAACATTATGGACTGTTAGGGAATGTTGCTTCAAGTGAATAGGATAATAATAATAATAATAATAATAACAATAATAATAATAATATCAATATATTTTGACATTCAGTCTTAATTTGGAAATATCTAAAAAATAACACAATGTCTTCAATCTCTGTAAATATTATTACTTTCACATGGAATAGACACTAGACACATCACATGCCAGTTCAAATGTTTAGTTTTTTGTGTAACCTGCAAATTCTGGATTGACTACTTGGGAACTAAGTCACTATCTCTGAAGAGCTGTCAACATACTGTCTGACTTATATATCTGTCATTCCTCTTCTGATTGTACAGTATTGTACATACTGTAACCTAACCTTTCTGTTCATATATACAGTTGGTGACAGCCATTTACAGCAATTGGTTGTGCAGTAAAGCTAACAGATATTATTTATTTGCTTAAGGCAATGCCTTGAGGTACCTAGGATTGCAGCCATTTTGGCCAAAGGCAAGTCCAAATGTATGGCTTGAGAAAGTAAAGGAAACAAAACCATGAAGACAAATAAGACTAGATTTGATATACAGTACTGTACAATGTTCTATATATATATTTATTACTTTAATTTGGCATAATTACGTTGTCAAATATGTATTATACTGTAGTTCAAGAGTGCTCGTGCTAACACATAGACTAACAATTACTTTCATACTTAATTACGTTCATAATATTAGGGCAATACAGTATCACTGTGGGCTGTAGGCCTGATTCCCCCCATAAATCACTTTTTATTACATGCACTAGTGTAGGGTAGGGTTGGCTGGATAAAGTGCTACTGTATGTACAGAAGACCCACCTCTCAGAAAAAGATATCCCAGAGATAAAGTTAATATATACTCTAATGTCTATGCACGAGTTTCCTGAAACGGTCACTGGAGAAGTGATTAGGGGTGGCACTTCCGTTGGAAGCGAAGTACTATTGAGTAGTGGTATTTTTGGATTTATAAAGTGGGATACTCAATATTTATATTAATTTGCTCGATTTTGCAATGTTACTGAGCTCGGGGCCAACAGGTGGCTGTTTGTGGTTGTAGGCTACATACAGCCAGACAAAACTTTACAATTGGATAATATAAACCTAAAACGAAATCAAAATGTTCCTGTCAGAGATGGGACAGTTTCCATTTACGTTTTAAAGATTCTGTCTTAAAAACGTTTTTAAAAAATCACCCAGAAACCTTGTATGTTTGCTCGTTTCACTTTTTTGATAAGACAGCAACGCAGGATTACCCAACACTTTTTATGGGTTGTGAGAGGCCTCCAGAGAAGAGATGGTGCCTCAGGGGTTGCCTAGTTTTGATATTGTGCATTTGTCTTGCATTTTTTTTGCTAGAAGAGTGTCCTGGCCCTGCAATACATGAGCAACCTGCTGTCGTATGACAGTCAGCTGCCACTGATGCTAGTACCCATGCCTTGTAATGAGATACGTGCAGGCTATGACTGGCTTCTCCGTGACTGCTTTTAGGTAGACAAGGTTGTCTCCAACATCTTTGAATATCAACGACTAACTTTGATACTGTGTAGGTTTTGGTACACCTCCGAACTTTTAAAGTTGCTCATAACCTTTCCATCGCAAGCTACGGATTTGACAAAGTACAAAAATATGCTACCGGACTAGTGCCATGCCCAAAAGTGACTGTCCGATAAAAAGTGATCAACATATAAGAAAGTGAATTTTATGATTATATTCCAAAAAATGTCACTTGTAAAAATGAATGGATTAATTATAATCTACAGTAGTAGGCCACAAAGCAGGTAAAATACTATAATATAGAGCCTATATAAACCAATTTGTTAATTAGACTAAAGTCTAGTTCCCCAATATAAACAAACAAGGCTATTTGACATACAGTAGCACACACATAACACAGTTCACACATCGTAAATTATAGCCAATAATAATTGTATCTAGATAAAGGAGCTGCAGACGCTGCCGGCAGTACCTTTTTATCAATCACCTTTGGGCACGACACCTTACATTTAATATACTGCACAATGTGATGCATTTTGTATTGCTCATTCTCGTTGCCCTTTCAACACCGATTGCATCCTAACTGTGCTGGAAGGGTGGATTCCTACCTCTGTGGTCCCTTCCCAAGGTTTCTACAATTTTCTTCCCTATGGGTTTTTTAATGGAAGTTTTTCCTTGCCCATGGGGGGAAGGAGCACATTTAGGGTTTGTTGTTTGTTTACATGAGAAATATGGGCTTTACAGCCCTTTGAGATGTGATTAAGGGTAAATGAACTTGACCTGACATGCACAACCGTCCCTCCTCCATTCTAAATCTGGTTAATGGCACATGTTGTGGATGAGTACCTGCATATCAATACAATGGTGTTATTGATTCCAATTCTCCTTCTCTAGCTCTGTTTGAAAGAATCATTGACAGTTGCTGCCATTCAACAAATGTTGATAAAAATGTCCAATGGTTTAATTTAAATTATATTGATATATATATAATACAGATTTTGTAGATCTTTAATGTAAGATACCTATCCTTATTTTGGTTGTTCAAATGTCAGTAAAACACTGTAAAGACAACTAATTTGTTGATGAATGTCTGCCTAAAAATATCTCTTGTATTTTGCTAAAGCATTCCCCCTATTATGAACAGTGTTTCTCAGGAATTTCAATAAGTCACTATTTACTTATTACTTCTTCAAAAAGTAATGATTCAACTTTACTTATTACTGGGTAAAGTAAGTAGTTACATTACTCATTACATTACTATTACTTTCTCAATGACTAATCTACCTCGCCCCTTCTGAAAAATGACAAACTGTGTAGGTCATTTTAGAATTGAGTCCTCTTTATTGGAACAATAATTAATCTTAGGAGTCAACAATAAGCCAAAGTGAAAACATTGCTGCCTCTCAAACCAGATGACTGGACAGGTTGGTTCAAGCCTACCCTATGTTTGCTAGGACAAGAAATCTCGTTATAATAACGCAATAATGCAGCATTACTTGTATTAGTAATTGTGATATTGTTACTGGTTTGGAAATGTAATTAGTTACACTACTACTGAAAAAAGTTATAATATTAATCTATTTGCTGCCCAACACTGATTATGAATATGCAATATTCAAAAAATTCATGTGAATCCTAAATTATATGCCAGCTGTAATTATCCTTTTGATTCAAGAGTACTCCAGTATTTGCAAATGACAATGCTTTGATGAAACAAATATGTGATTTAGTCCCATTCATAGCTGCTTTGGATGCACAATTATGTTCACTCCACAGCCGGCATAGATATCAATATATACACAGATTGTTTTTCAAGGGGAAAGACATAGCACATAAGGCTGTGGCTCAACGGGGGATGAATCACTCAATGCTTGAGTAGGAGGACGAGGACAAGCAAAAACAAGTCTCCGGTGCCTGTACCTTGACTTCTTCTTTGACATGTTCTTTCATTTTTTTACACTACATTATTGTTTAGATTTGTATTTGTATGTTTATTTTATTCTTTATTGCTTTTAATTCCTTTTCCTGACATAGCCACGGTGTGCTCCGTGGGATGTTTTCGCAGCATTGCTTCCTGTTGGGAGCTAATATTCAAGTCAGCACTTCTCAAACAGTAATGATGAAGTGCCCAAAAATGTAATCCCTTCTTGACTGTGTCCCACAGTGAGAGTCAATAGCTTAACTGACAAAGCAATTACCTCAGACAAATGTGTCTAGCAAATTCACACCAGGGTCCAAACAGAGATAATAACATCTCTTTCTCTATGTTTATATCCTCCCTAATTTTTATTCGTTTTCTTTTATTATTTTTGATAGAAATGAGAGCATACATGCCACGTGTAGTACAATATGAGTGTTTTTTGGGTGTATGGGTATAAAGTCTTCTAGTAAACAATTATCTACTTGCACACATGTCAACACATGATCTCACAAATGAATGGCAACATGAACAATATATCTGTAGCCCACAGCACTGTATGACGCGAGCGGCCTAGATGACTGACAGGAGAAAACCACACTGTTTCAGACCCCCGCATGGTCATCAGACAAGCCAGCAACGTCGCTCTAGGTAATGTCGCCATGGAATTTATGCATATACGAAGGACAACATTCAAGCGATACAGTGCATTTAGAGTAAAACATCTTAATAAATAGGCCTCTCTCGAGGCCTGGTTGGTAAAACAAATACTGTACATAATATGAGTGTTAATGGGAGGGTCACGACACCGATGCCTAATCATTTCCAATTCATTTAAACACCTCCATCACCAGTTGTGACAGTAATTGTGGCAGTGGTTCAGTAGGTAAAGCAACGTTACAGGTTTTTCAGAAGTCACTGGTTCAAACCCCACTAACCCCTCACCAAGTGTTGTGGTGTCCTTGAGCAAGGCACCCAACCCTAACTGCTCATGGTGGTCAGGTAGCACAGCAGCCACACAGTGTGTGTGTGTGTATGGGTGAATGTGAGGCTATACTGCAAGTTAACTTTAAGTGGCCGGAAGGTTGGAAAAGCACTCCATTTAGCTGTGTGTACCTTCATTGATGAAAAGCAAACACAATATTGTATTGTATTGCAGTAGCGAATAGTGCCCCTCGACACTGGGCCTTCAGTGTCACCACAACAACAGCCCCATCACACAGTGACGTGTCGCAAGGAACGCGTTCCCAGCAAAACCATTGTTTTCCTATGGTACTGGCATGTGCTTTTTTTCTGTGCGTGATCAGGGCCTATAGCGATCAGAAGAACCGGTGTGCATAAGCTTAACGATTCCCTATAGGTATAGACTTCTATAAGCTAACCTCACATGTACACACTCACGCTAAATGCATAATCAAGTACAGCCCGGTCTACATATTTGCCTGGCTTGTAGGCTGCTACTAACACAAATAGTTTTAGTTTATCAAAACACTAGATCTTCAGGCCTACTGTGCACTAGGTTTCCACAAACACGCAAACCAACCTTGCATGTTTCCTCTAAATGTGACATGCAACCATCTCGCCAAACAGACCAAGCATAAATATTAACGACAAAAACATTGCTAGTGGTCCTTAGTTAACCTCTACCTTACCTGAATAAGACTTATTGGCAGTGCAGCCATAGAAATGCCCATTCATACCCATTCATGCACATCCATGTGTCTGTGCTCTCCAAGCACAAGAAAGATAACAAGAAAGCGTGGCCAGTTCAAGTGTAGTTAAAAACTGTAATCGTATCAGGACATATTTTCATATCCGTGACTGCCACATTGAAAACATTTTCTTAAGTGTTGCCATGGGAACAGAACTCCAATGAGAAGAGTCAAAGAGGTATCCATTGTCCATGTGTACAGTATGGTGGAGAAGAGGTTGATCCATCGTCAATGTAGACTACCGTACCGTGTATTACGTCAACGTCAAAGTCATCACGATGGTCAAAAATACAGTAGGCTCTTGACGCTCAAATTCCTCCCCCAAAATGCAATACGGACAAAAATATGAATATTGTCGCTGCACGGAACCTGTTCTTGCTGACGCTGTTTTCCTTCTTACTTACTGTAAATATAGTAGGCCTTTAGCTAGTTCACGCTATAGTCTGCTACTTAGGTCAACATGTTTTGCGGGAAGCCCATACAGTAAACCTACAGTGACAGAGGTCACAAGCATTCACACAGTCAGAATGTGTCACGTGGTAGGCCATTCTCTATTATTCGAATGATGTTGAAATTCTTACAGAAAGTCCCACCTCCATCCCATATCAAACTTTACATATTATTAAACTATACAAATTATATTTATTTGACTATACTATATTTTATATGTGGTATTCACTGAATATCTTGATTGCCCTGAGGGTTCCGCTGTGTTGAATTTCAATAATGTAAGAAAAATATGAATCCTATATTGACTAGAAATATTGAAATTATTAACCATAATTGTAATTATCTTAGTGCCATATGTGCACATTCTTTAGGCTTGCATGTGAATGTCTGTATCTATATCAGGCAATAGGAATGAGTCTTCTCTCTAGTGATGTTTTCTAGACAGCATTACTCGTGAATGTGGGGACCAGAGACACCTTTCACCTCTCTACAGCAGTGATTGATTCTCCATTTCCACCGAGTGCAGCTGGCCAACCTCACATTTGGAACATGGCCTTGTCAATTGGAACTCAGCATTCCCAGCTTGCATCCTGAAATAAGTGAGGAGCCACTGTAGAAAAAGGAGGATTCCCATGCTAATTGAAAGAAAACAACGTGACCTTGAGGCTGCAGATGAAAAACAGCTTTGATTAACTTGTGTTTCTCAGACACATAAAGACAGTTATGCCATTATGGTGAATGTCAATGTTGTTATGGTTATAAATTTATGTTTAAGACACAATAGCACCTGCCTATCTGGGAAATGGTTGTTGTACATATTTTATATTGTCAGTGTAAAGCCTTTACTATGATGGGTCCTGTTCATAGACTATATACACATCGACAAACCCTCCGTGACATCACCCATAGTTTCTCTCAAGAACGTATTTGAACGCCACACTGTGCTGGCTCTGGCCGTGGCCATTATTGCAGTACCTCACTCTGCCTGTAACACCCCCCCCCCTGCCCTTATTCATTATAATTGGATAAAAGCATGGCTAATATATGTTTACTGATAAGTTATACAATAATTCAGCCCTATACAGTTGGCATGAACTATAGTATCATACCATACTACTATAGAGACCAACCCCATTTTATGAACCAGGCTGTTAACATGTTTATTTTTGCTGTAAAGTCTGACATTTTAACATTGTAGTCTATGAGGATTGACTCCCTTTTGCAGCCAGCCTCAAGTGGCCATTCCATGATGTGTATGCATTTAAAGATCTCAATTGTTTTGTTGAACTAGAGTGAACATTCATGTGGAAATCAATCTTTGATTTTCTATGGAGATCTTTTGTATTGTGCTGAATCGGTGCTTGTCCACCCTACGAAAACTCAACAGTAAATTCTGTGAAGTCTACAGTATAACATCAATTACTTCATTCTCTATATTACACTGAGATGCAGGAGTTTACCTACTGTATAGGTATAAAATGTCACTTAGTTTTAATAAGCTACAGACATTGGCAAATACGGTCAATTAGTTGGCTAAAACTAATCAAAACTAACTTACAAATGTGGTTATGGCAAGGAGCAGCTCAAATGCATATCCTATAGTGGATAGTTATCATACATTAAGGAGCATTCGTGGAGCTAGCGGGGCACTGCCTGTCCAAAGAAAATCCAACAGGTTTACACCCGAGCTTCAGGACACAAGTACCAGAGCTACCACAGTAATGAACAGCCCTGTTACAGTGGGATGACTCATGTGTTTGACACCTTGGAATGACAGCCATCTTTCAGCAACATGGGTGCAACTTGGACTATGTACTTGTTCTAACAGAACAACGGAATCCGATCAATGGAGGTAGACAGGACCTGTCAGAGCTGCATTGCAGCCCTTTTGACGAAACCCCACACTCACAATTGTCATTAGGGGGCTCACGCCAGTCAGCTGCAAGAACATATGTAAATGACTATTGCCACCAGTAGATGAGGTCTGACACCAGCATGTGGCGGTGGTATTGGCACAGGCTGCAGACAGACAGACAGACACACGTCGTAGAACATTTTGTCTTAGAGAGGCAAAGCTGTAGGCATCACGGCTGAGATTTGGTGGCTTTCTACTGGCTAACGAGGTTCCGACTTTCTGGCAGGACAGTGATCAGGGTGAAACAGAGCACTATGAGCTGTCACAGTTCAAATTGGGCCGTTTTGAAACAGCAGGCAGGCTGACATTTAAAAAAAAAAACAGACCTGGTGTTAATGGTACATTTGAGCCTAGCACCGGCTATGTCAAATTATCCAAAAGGAGATTATCTTTTGTGAATACTGTAGATGTCTGGCTGAAACTGTAATAACCCAGCAGGGGAAAAAAAACAAGAACATTATGATTATTCTGTTTCGCTTAAACAGTTCATCACATTACATACATCTCAATACAGAACAGACGGCCTCGTCATGCTATTTTACACATCTCCTAACCAATGCTACAGTATATACTGTATAGTACATTGGTGCTCTTCATATTACTCCTCATTTTCTTTACGGAGCTTAGAATGGTTGCATTTTGGCCCTTTTCTTTTTTTCAACATTAAAAAGGTAACAAAGAGACACAAATGCATTCAACTAGGCTCATTTGCATCTAATTCTATTCCCATTTAGTATATTGTGATGACTCAGTTTTCTTTTCATAGATGATTTTCAGTGTGCAAAGCAAGCACACTGACATACACATATTGTTCATGTGAAAAATGCTGGTAACTTCTACTATACAGTATACTATAGTGTATTATACTGTAGATGGGATTATACAATAGCTTCAAGTATTGACAAAATGGTTCATTATCTCTATCACAAATTGTATTTTCATATTTAATGATGATTTGTTGGTAGGATTATTTTCCAATTATTTGGTTTAATTTTAATGTGATGATGGCTGTGACTTCGACGTTTAATTGCGATCTGCATTACATTCATGACATTTTGTATATAGGCAATTTTGTGTTGAATCAAAGGTCTTTTATTAATTAATTACATTTTATATTTTAAAACTAGATATACTATTGTTTGATGCACAGAAAGGTCAGATTGGAACTAAGAATCATACAATGAAATAGAATGATATGCACCTAAACACACACTGAAACACAGTTAATTATTCGGTCCCTGTAGAGTTCCTGCATAAACACTAGTATCTTAGAGGGGCGTAGAGGGGGCTTTTCATTGGATCAGGCCATTTAATGTGTTTGGGTTAAACCAATGATCTCCAGATCCTCACATTGTATCTTTGACAGTTGTATAGTCAGCTCAATATAAGCATCATATATCCAACAGTCATTTCTTTGACAATGCTACAGTGTACCATGCTGTTAAAGTGACCGACAGACCTCGCTCTCTCTCTCTATCTCTCTCTCTAAGAATCCACACTGAGCCTGGGGATAGAAAATGTGCTAAACACAGTGAAAACCAATCTCGTTTTTCATAATCACGCCAGGGATTTTCTCCGGTCTCCAAATGTAGGAATGACATTAAGCCCTATAGTAGCCGGATTGGCCCATGGTTAGTCTAGCACAATATCAGAGCACATACTGTATTTTAGAGGCCACTCATCCTTTGCCATCAACCGACTTCCTGCCTGAAAGCTCAAATGAACAGATAACTATGACAGAATGAACATTTAAATTCACACAGACATGCTCTCTCTCTCTCTCTCTCTCTCTCTCTCTCTCTCTCTCTCTCTCTCTCTCTCTCTCTCTCAGACAC
>JAODOY010001498.1:0-12792 GCA_025399855.1 Forbesichthys papilliferus
CTCGGGATCCCCCAGTCAGAGCTTGCTAATGTGGCTCAGGAAAGGGAAGTTTGGGGTCCCTTGCTGGAGCTGCTGCCTCCGAGACTCGACTCCGGATAAGCGGATGAAGATGGATAGATTGAGATTACAGGGGCTACAGTCTCTTGCTAAAAGGCATTTGCTGTTATGAGGAACTTGCTATATTTATATGGTACTCTGGTACATTACATGGTCATGTCTGGTCATGTCTGTGTTAAAATATAATAATATATAATATTATTGAATGGACACCCCCTCCGTGACATCATCCATAGGCTTTCTGAAGAACATGTTTGAAGCTCAAGCTGTGCTAGCTGTGACTGGTGATATCATAGCAGTCCGTGACTCTGCCTATAACTCCTGACTATCCATAATAATGAGATACATTCATGCTTGAACTCTTTTCATCTTATGAGTCTATAGAAATGTACCATCCTTTTTGATTGTAAATGGGCAAACCAGCTATAGAGACCAAAACAAATATTTAGTACAAGGTAAAAATGTTAATTTCTCCTGTAAAATTGGACATTTTAACATGGGGGTCTATGATGATTGACTCGTTTTTGGAGCCAGAGTCAAGTGGCCATACGAGGAACTGCAGATTTAGGCACTTTGCATTCAATTCATTTGGCAACAAAGGAGGTTGCCACTTGGATATAACTCATGTGTGTTTGTGTTCTTCACAGTGATCCTAGAGAGGTGTTGGTCAACAACAGCTGTGTGGAGTGTCACCCAGAATGCCTTGTGAGGAACGGGACACCCACCTGCTATGGAGAGGTAGCTATCAGGAGCAGAGGAGGCTGTATAATCGAGCTAGCATGGCTAAGCCCTCTCTATCAAGTGTAGCCTATCTAATAAATAAATGTGGGCTAATGTTGGCTAATGCTAAATGCTAATAAAAGCGGGGGAACTGTAACATTTGTTTAGCACTTTAACACTTTAACAGTGTTTAGCACTTTAGGCAGAGCAGATACACGACTAATAGTAATGGTTGATACCCACCTTCCTTCCCAGGGTGCAGACCAGTGTTCCCAGTGTGCCCATGTTAGCGACGGACCCCACTGTGTGTCTCGCTGTCCTAGTGGGGTGCTGGAAGATGGGGGCTCTCTGCTGTGGAAGTATCCAGACCACCATGGAGTGTGCCAACGCTGTCATCACAACTGTAGCCAGGGGTAATGCACACACACACACACACATACACACACACAAACACATGCACATACACATACAGTACTAACTTGTTTGTGTGTGTTTATGTAGGTGTACAGGACCTGGGCTATCTGGGTGTCATGGGTAAGGCTCAACACCAGTCATCTCATTTTTACACAACATCTCAACAAGTTTTCTCCAGAATTACTGTACATTTTTATTCAACTATGAAATGTGAGCACAGATACTTTCATTTACATATTCATACAATTATTGCATTGTAAAGCTATTGTGTCTTTGTGTGTGTGTGTGTGTGTGTGTGTGTGTGTGTGTGTACAAGCCGGCATCCCATTCATTCGACGTTGGCTCTGAGTTTTGTGGGCGGCCTCCTTGTGGCAGTCATCCTTTCAATTATTATCTATGTGTTGCTACGACGACGGAAAATCAAGAGGAAGAGAACACTTAGACGACTGCTGCAAGAGAGAGAGGTTTATTAGTCACTTAATGTAACTAATGAATTCATTAGTTTATCACCAAGTGTGTTAATGAATGCAAATGATGCACATAGTACTTACAGTAGGACTTAGTAGTACTTAGCTGAAGTTAGTTATTTTGTTATTTTGTTTGCTAACTGGTGAATTATTAATGATGGTTCTAGTTGGTAGAACCGTTAACGCCCAGTGGAGAGGCTCCTAACCAGGCCCTGCTACGGATCCTGAAGGAAATGGAGCTGAAGAAACTCAGAGTTCTGGGCACCGGAGCATTTGGGACCGTGTTTAAGGTACATGTGGTCTGAGCCTGCAGGCTGTCAAAGGGTTCACCTACGTTATGATATCACATGAGAGGGATCACTGTTACACTGTATCTGTACTGTGATTCTGCTGTGGCCTCAGGACCACGATGAGCCTGAGAGCACATATTCTCTCTCTTTCACAGGGCCTGGAATCCATCTTATTGACCCCCCCACCACCACACACACATACACACAAACACACAAACAAACAAACAACACCAACAATATGAACATTCATGGAAAGCTTCTAGTCAAATCAAATGACTAGACTGATTGTATTCAGTTTATATATATGTATTATTGATTTTTATTGTGTGTGTTTGTAGGGCCTATGGGTGCCAGAAGGAGAGAGCGTGAAGATTCCAGTTGCCATCAAAGTTCTGAGAGAAGCAACGTCTCCTAAAGCTAACAACGAGATACTGGATGTAAGTCTGTCTGTCTGTCTCTCTCTCTCTCTGTCTGTCCTTCCTGTGTCGCTGTACTTGTCAGGACCACACCTATCTTGTGTGTGTGTGTGTGTGTGTGTGTGTAGGAGGCCTATGTGATGGCCAGTGTGGACCACCCTCATGTCTGTCGTCTGCTGGGCATCTGCCTGACGTCGTCGGTCCAGCTGGTCTCCATGTTAATGCCCTGTGGCTGTCTGCTGGACTACGTCATCCACAACAGAGAGCACATAGGCTCCCAGGCCCTGCTCACCTGGTGTGTCCAGATCGCTAAGGTAACGGGCCAGCACACCCTGAGGAAATACGCAATAGTAGATTGAAGCCACTTACTGTGGGAGAACTCATGTCTAGTCAAGTATAATTGTATTCATCTGACTGTTAATGTGTGTGTGCCAGGGTATGAACTACCTGGAGGAGAGACACTTGGTCCACAGAGACCTGGCGGCGCGTAACGTCCTTGTTAAGACGCCTCAACACGTCAAGATCACCGACTTTGGATTAGCAAGACTTCTGACGTCTAATGAGAAGGAGTACCATGCTGATGGAGGAAAGGTATGAGGCAGGCAAGCTGGTAGGTGGAGGATAGACAGGTAAAGAGGTAGACAGGTAGAGAAAACAGTTAGACAGATAGTAGAACATGTAGACATCTTGAGAGACAGAGTTGAAGATGTATGATACTCAATGTACTGTTTAGTGACTAAATGAAGTTTCCTTTTAAGAATATACTGTATATTATGTAGCTGTAGTGTTTTGTTTCAAAGTTGCATCACTGCGACCTTCTTCTTTTTAAATGTATGTCATAATATCTCTCTAGGTCCCTATTAAGTGGATGGCGTTGGAGTCTATCCTCCAGTGGACTTATACACATCAAAGTGATGTCTGGAGCTATGGTGGGTCCACCTCTGCAATCCGCCTGGTAACAGGGATGCGTTCACAATACAGTTGTTCTGTCCCAGTCATGTGCTGTAAAAGAAATGGGTTCTAGTCAGCAAGTTGAAAGCAAAGTTATAGTTTCTAGTTGACCATGCCTACCAAGTGAACAACATTCAAACGTACATTTTTCCTGTGTATCAATGTTTTACAGGTCAAATGTTATTGCAAAATTTACACAAATCTTTCTAGAAAATATTAAGATACAAAAAAATGGTAAAGCCATTTACAACCCATAAAATAATGTTGACAATATTAACACCAGCAGTGATGTTTCTCATCACAGTTCAGAACTATTTAGTTTGCAGCTAAAACAAAAACACAATTTAGGGTGCAGGTAACAGAGTAGAATTGTGTCTTCATGTTTATGAAGTGGCTTGAAGGCATAACAACCCTAATCAATCCATCCTAACATAATCTAATCCAATCTGTAGGAGTGACAGTATGGGAGTTGATGACCTTTGGGTTGAAGCCTTACGATGGGATTCCAGCCAATGAGATTTGTTCTGTCCTGGAGCGAGGAGACAGACTACCTCAGCCTCCAATATGTACCATAGATGTCTATATGGTGCTTGTTAAATGTAAGATTACATTATAATTGCAAAGATCAATATATATTTTAGAATGTTATTGTTAGACAGTATGAATGTCATTAGCAGATTTTATTTCTCACATATCATCAGATGGATGGATAGATGTGTTATTAAACAAATGTTCTTTCCAGGTTGGATGATAGACCCGTCTAGTCGACCAAAGTTCAGAGAACTTGTGGCAGAATTCTCTAGAATGGCCAGAGACCCATCTAGATATATTGTTATACAGGTACAGCAGCACAACATGCAAAATGGATTTGTACATATTCAAACAATTATATAAATGATTATAGTAATAGTCATCTGAAAATCAAAGACCATCTGACTTTCCATCGTTATATAAATAATGATCTAGTGTGTTTAGTGTTTAGCATGTGTATCCATTTAATGAGTGTGTGTGTGCTTGTGTGTGTCAGGGAGATACGAGGATGACCCTCCCCAGCCCGACAGACTCTCAGTTATATTCACTGTTTGGCTCTGAGGATACGGAGGATTCTAACCAATACCTGCTGCCTTCTAAAGACACACACACCTTGGTACGCGCACACACACACACACACACACACACACACACACTGGTAAAAACACACAACATGAATATTTTAATCTCTCTGTCTTTAGAATGAGACATTGAGTCCAGTGAGGGAGAACAGCATCATTCTGCGTTACATAACAGATCCCACCTACTGCTCCGGCCCAGGTGTGTGAACACTGTATTATGTATATAAAACAAACCTAAAACACAACAAATGTCCCCCAAACATCCAGAATAATGCTAATCTAATGTCATGTTGAAGCATGAATACGTATTTGAATATCCACTGATCCAGACCGTATCTCTCCTTCAGAGTACATGAACCAGACAGTCACTGACACTAGTCGCTCCAGCAGACTTTCAGAGGTTCTGAACCCCAACTACGAGAACATCACACTGGGCTGGGGCTCATCCACTCCCACCTCCCTCCGGGACCTCCCCCCGCTGTCTGAGGAACCCAAGCTCTCTGCTTGTGTTCCAGAGGGACCTGAATACTGCAACACAGCATGGAGCTCGCTCCCGCTAGCCATTAGCGATAGCCTTGACAACCCAGACTACCAGGCTGACTTCCTGCCTCGGGCCACTCCCACTTGTCGTTAATCCATCCAGTAACAATGGACTTCTTCAACCTGGAGAATGTGTGTTTGTCTGGGAGAGGCATTGCACACACTAGAACCAAGTGAAATATTTAGCCTATATTTGTGTAGGCTGGTTTGCAACAGTATTATTCATTACAAAGAAATCCTTTACTTCTCCAGGGAATATTGATGTTTTTGTTGTTGTTGACGCTTTTATTCACATTTTCCAAATGGACTATTAACAAACATGACCAAACACTCTCTGGAATCAGCTTTCATTTGATATACAGGGGCTCCCAGCGTTGTGATGAGAATTGATTGTGTTGTTTTATGAGGTGACACATGCGTTTGTATTTCATCATGACATTTTGTTTGGTTAGATTGTACAGTCAAGTTGTCCAGAGAGTTAAGTAGTTTGGCGGTGCATCAAGGAATGCAACGTTTGAAAGGTAGAGACATTTGCGTTGACACGTGTCAGACGCTGCTAGTAGGAAAAATAGCTAGATCTAAAACTTATCTTGACATGCGTCCACTCCTTCAGTGGGCGATGGCCTTTAATATTCAGTTTGGAAAATATTCATACGGGTGTGCATTGTTAAGAACCTTGCCAAAATAGTATCGTTTTTTGATTCTGTGTGCATAGCATGCACCTTGGAATGTGTCATGTTTTCTAGGTCAATTGAAACATCTTACATAAAATGTAGCTGAGATATATATTGTTGTTGTTGAACTCTTGATCTATCTTCCTTAGCTCGATATAAAAGCCTCATGCTGACATTCAGTGACATATAATACATAATGTGTGGTGCAAATATATATTTGTAATGGGTCTATATAGTGTAGGTGATCTCTACAGGTAGTTTGTGCCCCATGCTAGTCCAGTTTGAAGAATTAAAAATTTGTAGTGATTAAGAAATATTAATGTTCTTGATTCAAACTTGAATAACTACTTTTACAACAAGATATTAGGCTAACATTACATACTACCAGTAGAGATAGAGATCGTCTTAGACAATTGTGATTTTGAGAAACTATGGAAGTCAATTGTTGTTAATTCAGGGACTTTAGATCTATGGCTTTTAGGAGTTGAGTGTTTAACATAAGCAGTATCCCATTTAACATATATACATTTACCACCATTAACATGTATGCCTATGACAGACAGGGGTCATTAAACTAGAAAATGAGTGTCTTCAGCATATCACAAAGGAATGTAAAATGATCCAAATAGGCCAGACAGATTACATTATATAACCCTGACATTGCATCTCTTTTATAACTTGTAACTAAAAATGTTTCCTTTTCACTTGAAAGAAATTAGCCAAATGTGAGTTTTACTGTTGTTATGCACTAATAATAGCCGCAGTAATACGGTTTTAAGTCATGACTTGTTGAATGTATGTTCTGTTGAATTCCTGTGTGTAGGATTTTCCTGTTGTATAACTCTGATCAACACTGTGATCATGCATGATTTACATACTGGCCTCCTGCTGATATGCTGTGTGTATATATATATACAGTATATATATAAAAACGTATATATATTTATATGTGTGTCTGTATATATATATACACAGTATATATAATAATTATTTGTCTATTTGTTTTATATTGCTAGCATGCATACAGTAGGTACCAGCAGGATATTTATGTTGATTCCATTGTGCCCGTATTAAGCATTACTGTAGCATCTATAAGCCCAATTGAAATGCATTAGAATGTATTAATTGTGTTTTTATAATATGGATTTCATCCTATTTGACAGGCAGAGGTGATTTTGTCACAGGGTTTATACATAATCATGATTATTAATAAGCCCTTGGCCTCTATAATACTGTAGATGTAGTGGTCGAGGTATGCCTATAGTGCTTACAGGCCAGAGGTCTTCCATGTTCTGGAGACCTCTTTTGTTCAGCCAAAGAAACCCTGCAGAGGGACCCTATATCACACATCATGTGATGTGTGTACTTTTTAATAGTTGTCTAATCTGTTTATCCATTCAAATTATTAACAGATTCATATATTTATAAGTTGTTTATACATGAATGTGTATTTTCTGACATTCATTTAGAGAAGCAAAACAATAACTTGGCAGACCCCTTGAAGTAACTCTACGGCTCCCCCTATGGCCACAGAACCTCTGTTGAATATCTGTTTTAGGCTTTAACTAATTGAATAATGATCCCACTTGGGCTGGCGACATTATCCAATGGAAATGTGTACTGACAGGGTATAATTTTGCCATTGTTGACTGTCTGTCTGTATATTCTCTCAATGCTGTACATGAGCATATGGATGTATGCATGTATGTTGTTATGTATTTAGAATGAATGTTTATGTATTTTGTTAATTTTGTTCTTAAATCATTATTTTTCCTGTGAGGTAGCAATGGCCATTGGTTGCTGTGTTTCCGTAACTACATAATCGTATTGCTTACTGTATGTGCATTTTTGTATGTTAAGCATGTTCTGCTTAGAGCAGTCATAATAGAGGACACGCATTTGAGGAGTATTTTGTTGCTGGTGTTCTGGCGATTTATTCTGCCTTGTCGCAAAATGCTACCAGAGCACTACCCTATCGATCATTATTGCATTACGTGTTCAGTGTTCCCATTTCCAAGATCCCATAAAGTTATAACTCTCACTCTGATAAAAAAAAGTCTTATTGCTGCATACTGTACATTGCAGACGTAGCCTTTTGCCTATATACTCTTTCGGAAATTAGAATGGGGAAAATACAAATATTCTCAAACAACCTTTTTGTTGTTGTTAAATGTGGGAATTGGTTAACCTTATGTAAATAATTATTAAATATACACATGTTGAATTACAACCTGGAAAATAACGTTAGCCTAATCATGTTTTACAAGAAAAATGACCAGAAGCCTCATACATTTTTTAAAAACAATAACAGTACTAGCTAGAAATCCAGGTTACAATAGCACACATCTATGGGTATTCTCTCAAGCATGAAGAAAATTACGTAATAACAGCTGTGCATATGTGCAGTATGTCGAGGAAACAAAATTCGATGAGCATAAATTGTCAGAACACTGGTAATTACCATTGATTGCTGTGTTTCTGTATGCCAGGTGTAATAAACAACACTGAAGACAAATTTGGCAAGTGTATTAGCTTACAATCACTGACTATACCTTTAAGATTTACCTGTCTTAAAAAAAGAAATACATGAATGAATTCTCATTTAGTTATATAATGTTGATAGGCTAACTATAATTGATTGTTAGGATAAGTATAATATATTTCTGCGGCTCCAACCAGATATGTATAAAAGATGTTTGGCACAAGTGTTTCCTTTGATAATAAAGGTTGCAGACCCCAGGCTGGTGTAACCAGAGCATAGTCACTTTGTGAATACGTAGGTCACACTGCCGCCAGCACTGCCGCCAGCAGTGTGGCTGTGCGAACACACTAACGTGATTAGGGTTTTCAGACTATCTCAATCTCAGCTAAATAAATTGAGCTGAGAGCATAGTCGGGTGGAGCCAGGCAAAATGTAACCAAAATGCAGAATTCTGTAATAAATCATGCTGTTATTTTTAAGCGGGGTTAAAACAGTATGCTAAACATTTTATGTTATTTATTCATATCCAACTATGCATATCTGAATTAAAAAAACACATGCAGACATCCACAAATACACACAGCATTGCATCATTAAACCAGCAAAGTATTGATTTAGTCTTGTGTAAATCATTAGTAGTTATTTCTGATAACTAGCATAACATAATCTCTCACCAAATTAACCTCTATCCAGGTGTGTGAATACTGGAGGGAGAGAGAGAGAGAGAGAGAGAGAGAGAGAGAGAGAGAGAGAGAGAGAGAGAGAGAATAACATTATACCTTAAATGAACTGCAGATGTATCATGGCAGTTTGTTGAATGTTCCAGAACCTAGGCTGTTCTGAACTCAGACAGTTGTATCTCCTGGCCAAAGTTAAAGTGATGAACAATTTCCCAGGTCATCCTGTTCAGTTCTGAAAGGCTGCCAAAGGTTGCCAATTATGGTGATGTGGTGATAGCCTGGATCCAGTCCTATATTTTTGGTGATTCATACTGAAAATAAATTGTGTTGCTGTACTAGGCTATATGCTGTTAGATTCAACAAAGTTATTGTGAAAGTCCCCAAAATAAACACACAGGATGTACACTGCCAAGGTTACTGTTATGTCATGGGTGATGATGACACACGTAAAACAAACCTGATTTCCGGAACAAAGTTCAAACTTCATAGTAGAACAAACATCTCTGTCATTCTGCTTCAAGATAACAACTTTTATACAAATTTAATATTTAATGTTGACAACCAGGCAACATGCTAAATATCCGATACCACTGCCTGGATAGGATACTGACTGAATAATGCTATAATTGCTGGAGCCATGAGCACAAACACACACAAACACACACACACACACTTGCACACGCACACACAGAGTGAGAGAGATGGGAGAGAGAGAGAGAGAGAGAGAGAGAGAGAGAGAGAGAGAGAGAGAGAGAGAGAGAGAGGGAGGTCCATAAAAGAGACAAATGTGGATGCAAATTTATCTCGGTGGATTTTCAGATGTTCCAGGCGCTATTGGGATTATCCTAGACATTCAGTATTGGTTAAAATGCACAGGGCCTCCGGACTGCCTCAGCTTACTGTGCTGTGGATCCTCACAGAGCCGCTGGCAGCAAGGACGAAAGGTACAGATCCAAGGACGTGAGCTGAAGTTTTATTCATATATTATGAGTTTGACTGCCATGTATGTATGGTTACTAGTTGCTACTTTAGAAAACCGAACATGACAATTGACAGATGTGCGATCATAAAGTAGCCCATTGGTTAGGCGATGAGCAATGAGCAACCTGCTGTCGTATGACAGCTGCCACTGATGCTAGCACCCACGCCTTGTGATGAGACACGTGCAGGCTCTGATTGCTTTTCGTAGACAAGGTTGTCTCATATTTTAATAACACCCGACCCACGTTGTTACTTTGTTACTGTGTATTAGTACGCCTTCAAACTATTTAAATTGCTTATATCTTTTCCATTGGAAGCTAGGGATTGGATAAAGTATGAAAATATACTACCAGACAGGTGTCGTGCCCAAAAGTGACTGTCCGATAAAAAGTGATCACTGTAAGAAAAAGTGAATTTTATGGTTATTTTTCCACATTTTTAACGGGTAAAAATTAATGGATTCATTATAATCCAGGGCACAGAGCAGGTGAAATACTATAAATTACGGATCATTTAAAATATTCTTTTACCTAGACCTAACCATCATGTTAATTAGTTTAGTTTCCAAATATAATCATTAGACAAATTACATTTCTCATAAGCATTGCGACATATAAAAATATATGAGCTATTACTGCAAATAAACTGTAAAGAGATGTAACACAATTGATGTAGAGAAATGTAGCATAATTTCTATGATGATCGTATAGAACAGGCACCATATTAGGGTAGCATTATGAAATATTGCTATATAAATTCATATAAAGTCATTGTTTTTATCAATATACTGGTTTGTGATTGTGTTGTATTAGAAACAGAAACTGTAGAAAACAATTCAATGTAAAATGTATATGATAGCGGCCAGAGTGGGGGCCCCAAACCATCACGGGCCTCGTTGCAACCGAGACCCCTGCTCCTGCACCCCCAATACACAGTAAAATAAAAAATGTAAACAGTATTTCTACAGTTTTTTGCTAATTAATACTAGTCTGGAGCTGGAGAAGCAAGGCCAGCACGAGAAGGAGTGGATTCCTAAAAACACAAAGTCTCGTCGGAACGCCGAATCCCCCGCGGCCATTGCCGTGTCCTCCACCAGGCTGAGCGTGGTGGCCTTACGTCCACTCTCCCCCACCTGGTCTGAGGAGCTGCCCAGCCTCTCCATCTGTCGCATTTATACGCCGGCAGCAATTGAGCTAAATTAGACTGTGATGCACAGGGGTTTAAGTCGTTGTTATGTTTCGTATAATAATAAAAAAATATATATAATTTTTTTTTTTTTAAAAGAGATGGAAATCCAGCTCAAGAGTAGTAGGAATTCACAAGTTACACATTCAATTTTATTAGCATGCCAGCCTTACAAGTGCATGTCTGTAAGACTCCCCACCACAACCGAACCTTTGACATTTTTGTCTTTGAGTCTGAGGTCCTGGCCCTGAGTGTAGTTACACATATGGCTTTTGATGTGAAAAGATGTCTAAATTTGCAGTGTTTCGCTGTAGAACTCTCATTGTCATGTTTTATATGTTATTGGGCTTACTGTTACGCCGAGCAGGGCGCGAGTGCAGACGAACGAAAAACAACACACTGATGGAAGAAGCAACGAGCCACACGAGCCACTCGTCCTTTAATGGAACAGAAAGAACTTAAACAGCGAAAACAAACCCAAAATCCAAAAGGCGTACACAGTCACGCAATCTCACATAAACAGAAAACATGAACAGAATGTGAACAGAAAACAAGAACAATAACCCACGTTCCCTCCAAGCAGTCACCAGCCTATACCCTCACACCCACACGGCTGAAGGCAATCGGCTGATCGCAGTCGACAGTCCTCCCCCGGCTGTACCACACCGGCGAGACCGAGGGAACGTTACAGTACACCCCCCCTTACACCTACATGTATGTTATTAAATAAAATAACAGTAATTATCTGTACTTATATCCGTACGATATACTTAATAATTTCGGTCGATACGGTATAATTCCGATATTGATATGAACAATAATAGCCTCAGAATATTTGCACCCACAACGGAGTACTTCTGAAAAAAGCATTTGTCAAGTCTATGAAACCTGCTACAGTATGCTGCGTAGGCCTAGATAAGCAGAATTGTACAGGTTTTACCCTATATACTTCTATGGTTTTAACTTTGGTGTGTGACTTTTAGTTTGAAAGCCCGTCCTTAGGGCGGAAGTGCTGCCGTGTTGGTCGCTGGCTTGACGTGGATCGGTGTCAACATGTCGCAGATAATCACTTTGTTAAAAAACAGTTTTTATCCATCCATGACCAGAGGCTTCAATGAGGTCATTGGAAAACAGATAACCAGAGGCCAAACGTGCATGACGAGACTGATGTGCACGCGTATAGGTGCGTTAACCTGCGATCAGATCAGAACGTGTAAAACTATTATACAGTATGAATTACGTTTTATTTTCTGGTGCTACTATAATGATAATTATAATAGAATAATTAGTAATTCCAGTTACCGGTAGACACGAAGACAACGAAGAAGAAATGATTCGTGTGCTAAAATGAATAGAATACCGTAATCAACGATCAAAGTCCTATGCCTTCAGCGTTTGTCAGCAGATTATATGACTGGTAGGCCTACTGGTTAGACTGGGCTCAGTTTGTTAAAAGCAGCATCACATGCAAAGTTTTCCAGTTGGTTCTGCTTTTAATGCTGGAAAAGTAAAGGCTTTTATTGATGTGCTGTTTTTTTGACAGCAGACATTCTACCGCTAGAGGGCGTCAGAGTCCTGGATATGACCAGGTAGTGTATCCTGTTATTTCTGTTTCAATAAATATAATTAAAATTATTTTTACTTGTAAGCACTATCTTTTTGCTTCTTGTAAGCTATTTTTGTATATTGTATCACATATCATCAAATAGCCAGTAAACATTTATCTTTCTGTAGGGTTTTGGCTGGTCCTTTTGCTACAATGATTTTAGGAGATTTAGGTGCCGAAGTTATCAAGGTAGAGAGACCAGGTTAGTCTTTATCTT
>JAODOY010001499.1:0-12790 GCA_025399855.1 Forbesichthys papilliferus
TTTTAATGTAAAATATCTATATAATGTTAAAACAATTTTTTATATATGTATATAAAGTCTTTAATTGATATTAAATCCGCAAGAGCTTGTTAAAAAAGAAGTGAGTGCATTATACATTTAACCAAAGCAGATGCATGAACTCTTCCCCTCTCCACTCATGTTAGGCTATGACAACACGCAAGTAATATGGCCTACAAATGAACGTTTGACAACACAATCTCAGCAGATCGATGAGATTGTAGAGCAAGGGGGCAGCAAGGGTAAAACATGTTTGGTCTATGCGCAAGAGGAAAATGGAAGCGTCCGCTAGTGTTCCTTTTAAGACAGAGTGACAGCGCTAGAACACAGCAGATGAGCGGAGCTGCGTGCTGTGTGTTTGCACATGTTGTACAATGGTGGGCCCGAAACTAAAACAGCTCCGCTATTTTTCTCCGCTTCAATGGATCCGTGTTCGCGTGTAGCTTTTAACTGTGTCCCGCAATGTTTTCGTTGACGCTTTAGTACAAATGCATGTCACCCGCTGCATCTGGCAGAGTGCTAACGCTAACATTGTTAGCTGCTGCTCGCCTGCCTGGTATTTACCGCGTCACGGGCTATAAACCAGGCAAAATGAATCTGCTACAGACATATCAGCGAATGTATAAGGGTTTTCATTTGTCTTCTTCTTTTGGTTTCAGGATTACTAAGCGCGTTCGCAGCTCATTGCTGCCTCTCATAGTCCATTGACGGCACTATTTTTTCAGATCGGAGCATAGTTATTGGTATATTTTTCCGAGTCGACGGTACATTTAGCAAATCGACGTATTTACGTAACCGGTTACGTCTGTTACGTCGACTTATCGTCCCAGCACTAATATGGTCACACATGCGCGAAATTGACAGCTGCCAATATTCGCCGGTTCGGTTGTTTGATCCTAGAATCTCTTTATTATAGTATAGCATCTCTATACTATAGTTACTGCACCTTTTATGGTGCACGGACCCAAAACAATTTTTGTGCACAAAATTTTTCAGTAGAGCTTTCACAAATGTGTTTTCTTGTGTTTCACGTGTTGTTGGTCGGCGTGCCTTGTAGGCTATGTACCATAGACATAGTCGTCTTGAATTTCAGAACATGACTGGTAGACCTAAAGGAGCACTGTGCTGATTAGTTAGAATTACCGTCAAACAAGGACAGCCTGCAAATACAATCATTGACGCTACAAAATAAACTGGGTCAGATGCGCATATAAATCGCATTGGTTTAAAGAGATAGGAAAGAGGTTACAAGGTGCAGAAATATTCCCAATATATTGCAGAGGGATATATTTAATATACATCAACCAAATAAATAATAATAAAAAAATTAGTGTTAATATTATGACAAAAAACGCTACATGCAAAGGGCTCAGGACTGAATGGGCATGTTCGTAATGTACCCCCATACCCCCTCCCCCTTTCAACTCTAGGCTATTGTGCAACATTCTTAAGCGGTGCAACTCACTCATTTAGCTAGCTGCAATGGCACATCTTTCGGCAGGTGCGATTGGCTAAGTAAAATGGTATATTTATGAACAGTCAGAAGACAGAAGCACCTGAAGAATCTGCCAAATATCCATGTATAATCCAAGTTGTGTCACAATGGTTAGTTCTGAGTATCTTTTAGATAGTAAACATGTACTACAGAAGCTGCAGTAGGCAGTCAGACTCAAACGGAAAGTGCCGTTTATCGTGACACTTTTTACTTTTATAGTCCAGGAGCTGCATGACGTCTCCATGCTCGAGTTAACTTCACCCAGAAAATTGCCGGACAGACAGATAGTGAAATAGATATAGGGAATATTTTGCTAATTAAATAAAAGTTGATTTTCATAGTTTGTACATGTTTATGTTAAGCCTCTACATCTTTTAATGACATGTTAAGACTAAAATGACTGATTTCCCTTAACTATCCCTTTTAAATCGCAATTTTGGATTTAAAACGATTAATCGTTTAGCCATAGTAGATAGGTGTTAATGCATTTACTTATTATAATTACATACAGCATGGAACTATTTAAGAACAGTTTACACAGTAGAGTAAATTAAGAAATCACATGTTTTAACAGCTGGTTTGAACTCAAGAACACTATAACATTAACATTTAGCCATAGGTGCACCAAAGCTGACCTTTAAAAGTTAATATACTCTTCAGCGCAAGATGCGAAGTTGCACTGTTCGTCAGTGTGACAGGTAGCCCAGCCAGGCAGCCACTCTCTTCGGCACAGGCATCTCTGTGATCGGGGGTTTATCAAAGTGCTTTTGAAGCGTCCGCGCCTATGACACATCTGTGTGTGATGGGGGGCCTATAGCGATCAGAAGAACCGGTGCGCAAAAGTTTAACGATTGCCTATTGGCATAGACTACTATAAGATAACCTCACATATACTATCACACACATGCAAAATGCATAATAAAGTACAGCCCGGTCTACATATTTGCCTGACTTGTAGTGCTACTAAGAGTAAAATTTGGTGGAGGAGGGATTATGGTGCTTTTCAGTGTTTGTGCTTGGCCCCTTAGTTCCAGTGAAAATAACTGGTAATAATTCAGCAAACCAAAACATTTTGGATGACTTCATGCGCCCAACTATGTGGAAACAGTTTGGAGATAGCCCCTTCCTGTTTCAACATGACGCACAAGTGCACAAAGCAAGGTCCATAAAGACATGGATGAGCGAGTTTGGTCTGGAGGAATTTGATTGGTCTTCAGAGTCCTGACCTTAACCTGATAGAACACCTTTGGGATTAATTAGAGCAGAGACTATGAGCCAGACCTTCTAGAAGAATGGTCAAAAATTCCCATGAGCATCCTACTAAATCTTGTGGACAGCCTTCCCAGAAGAGTTGAAGCTGTTATATCTGCAAAGGGTGGGATAACACCATATTAATCCTTTAGGATTAAGAATGGGATGTCATTAACCTTCATGTGCATGAAAAGGCAGGCATCTCAAACCTTTTGGCAATATAGTGTGTGTCGCTTTAACACAGATTAAGTGCTATCTAGCAGATTACTAGGAACATTTGTGTAAACTAGTTTGCAATACAATACTGAGTACTGTGTAAGTCATCTGCAGCAATACAGTAGATAATATATTTTGTGGAGAGAAATAGGCTCCAAATTTGAGCAATAGGAAAACGATAAAAACGAAGTGAAAACAG
Organism: Forbesichthys papilliferus; assembly: GCA_025399855.1. Classification (NCBI taxonomy): domain Eukaryota; kingdom Metazoa; phylum Chordata; class Actinopteri; order Percopsiformes; family Amblyopsidae; genus Forbesichthys; species Forbesichthys papilliferus. Next base: position 3,180 of record JAODOY010001499.1, read on the forward strand.
ATTGTGTTTGTACGGGCCTAGAGTAAAGACACAAAAAATCCAGTAATGTGGACGTATATGTCCATGTAGATTTACCATATTCGGTATCATCATTTTTTATTTTGCTGCTGGAATTTCAGCCATTATAAAATAATACAGTCCTCTTCAGTTAGACACTTTGCCTTTCTACCTGATGTAACGGTCTGATTTGTGGGGGGGTTCATGACTCTTTGCGACACATTGTTTACAGTTGCTGTGGTTTTTCTTTTTTTGTATTCTGCTGTTATGTACGCTGCCGCGCACATGCAGTCTTCTAATGTGATGTGTGAGTCGTGCCTGTTATATTTCTTTTAGGTATGAAGGAATATTTCCATACTGTCAAATATTTGTTTGTCAATAAACGGAAGACTTAGTATACCAATTATCTTTTTGTCCGGTTAGCTTTTAGTGACGACTCTAACCATTACAAGTGGCGCCCGAAAAATTTTTTCCCCCTGGACTTCATCTTTTCACTAACCTCTGGTACAACTTTGGACTGTTTTATTTTCAACAAATTTCGACGTCGATCGGACTCAGTACAAGGTTTTGTCATAGTCTATGTAAGGTTCGAAGATTTTCCTGTGTACGGTACAGGTAGTGTTATTTTTAGAGTTTTTACACGTGACTGTCACCATGCTGGGCATATCGTGCATTTGAGACTACAGTAGGAGCCCTCGTGAACTATTCTTGCCTGCCTGGAACTGTTCGTGAAGGAATTGATAAAATTGAAAGGATTCTCTGTATTAGATTTTCCCTTTTCTTCCCTGTTCGTCTGATTGCTGAGAGGCTGGATCGCTGGACTCACTCTCTGCTTCACGCCTGTGTGTTAACTAGTGCTGGGACGATTAGTTGACGTAACCGACGTCACCGGTTACGTAAATATGTCAATTTGCTAAATGTACCGTTGACTCTGAAAAATATACCTATAACTATGCTCCGATCTGAAAAAATAGTGCCGTCAATGGACTGTGCTTGGTAATCCTGAAATCAAAAGAAGTGTGGCATGGTGTGTGTGTTTGTGTGTACCTACCCTAATACAGCCGCTGATATGTCTGTAGCAGATTCATTTTGCCTGGTTTATAGCCCGAGACGCGGTAAATACCAGACGAGCAGCAGCTAACAATGTTAGCGTTAGCACTCAGCTAGATGCAGCACGTGACATGCATTGGTACAAAGCGTCAATGAAAACATTGTGTGACACAGTGAAAGAGCTACACACGGATCCATTGAAGTGAAGAAAAATAGCGGAGCTGCTTTAGTTTCGGGCCCACCATTGTACAACATGTGCAAACACAACGCATGCAGCTCCGCTCACCTGCTGTGTTCAAGCGCTGTCACTTTGTCTTAAAGGAACACCAGCAGACGCATCCTTTTTCCTCTCATAGACCTCGCATAGACCAACCATGTTTACCCCCGCTGCCCTTTTGCTCTATAATCTCATCGATCTGATGAGATTGTGTTGTCAAACGTTAATTTGTAGGCCATATTACTCCCGTGTTGTCATAGAGGTCTGATTCTACAGTACCGGTAAAACAGCCTAACATGAGAGGGGAGGAGTTCATGCATCTGCTTTGGCTAAATGTATAATGCACTCAATTCTTTATTAACGAGCTCCTGCAGATTTAATATCAATTAAAGACTTTTAGAATTTTTTTAACATTATATAGATATTTTACATTAAAATGTTAAAACCAGTTAAAGTCAAGTATATTTATTTATATAGCACATTTAAAAACAACCAATTGTGACCAAAGTGCTGTACAGAGCAAGGCAAGAAAATGCAATAAAATACAACATACAACAACAATTAAAACAAAAGCAAACAAGCACGTGTCTCAAGACCTAGTTGAATACCAATGAGTTTAAATGAGTTTTAAGATGAGACTTAAACGTATCAAGAAGGATGGCATGATCGACGGTGTTAATCGCAGCACCAAGATCAAGCAAAAGTAAAACAGCAGAATTTCCAGAAACCCCATATAGCAACAAATCATTCAGCACCTTAAGAAGTGCTGTTTCTGTGCTATGGTGTACCTGAAGCCTGACTGAAAGTTGTCCAACACATTATTTTCACTTAGAAATTAAAAGAGCTGGGAAAGAACAACCTTTTCCAGTATTTTGGACATAAATGATAATTTGGAGATGGGCCTAAAATTATTAAAATCTGTAGGGTCTAGACTGGGTTTTTTTAATAAGAGGCTGAACAACAGCATGTGAACAATGCCATTCAAGAGGGAACTAGGCTTCATGTGTGAGACAATATCTGTCAGTGTAGAGAGGGTCACAGTCTCAAAGCAGTTTAAGGAAGCAGGGAATAAAACTTATTATTATTAACTTATAAACCAGTTATGGCTATATTAAGTTTATTTTTTATGGCAAGGACTCTGTTTGTACCTGAATCTCCCAACAGTCCTAATTGCACTTTAATGCACTACATTGGTTTAGTTTTGACATATTGTACACAGTTTAGGCGATTTTTCTAAAAGAATCCAATTATTTGTTTATTATATGATGACATTTCTTCTTTTCTCTTTAGTATATGTATTATTAGGGCTGGGCGATATACCTGTGTGTGTGTGGCAGAATTTTTTCAAAAGAGATAAGATAAGCCAATATTGTTTATATTGATAGTTATATTATGCGTTTATTCATTACTTTTTTATTTGTTCGTCTCTCCCTCCATGCCTGCACTTGGTCTGAGTGGAGTCAGGAGCGAGTGACCACCATAGAAAGCTCACATGTCAATTCATTTTGCTAAAAATAAAATGTCACATTTCCGTTGGGTTTCCTGTTTTCTCTCTATGCCTGAAGAATTTAGCCCTTTTTTATAGAAAAAAAACGATATATATATATCTAGGGTTGGGTATCGTTTGAATTTAATCAATTCCGATTCTGCTTATTGATTCCGGTTCTTATCAATTCCCGATTTCGATTCCATTATTTTTGGGAGAAGAATTACAACATATTTCAAGATGGAAAATTTCCTGACTTTTCATTTAGGCTATAATCAGTCAAATCAAGGTCAATGACCAGTGTTGGGAAAGCTACATTGAAAATGTGAGCTGAGCTACCAGTTACTCTGCATTAAATGAAGCTTCACTACACTGAAGCTATCCCCAAGAGAAATGTAGCAAACTAAGCTACAGCAATACGGCAAAGTTAGTTCACTACATTTAAGATATTTTTTTTCTTCTATATTTTATTGTACCAACATCCATAAGTGTACGTCAAACAAATAAACAGGGCAAAACTGTTCAGTTCAACTGTTTATTAAACAATAGGATGTGTTCTCTGCTCTCACTGTTATTTCTATCATGTAAACTCAGTCTTGTCTTTATTCCCCCTCAATCCCCTGCATCAAAGTCTCAGGCATCAGCCCGGTGATTGGTAGGCCTACGACTACGGCATCACCGTCTAGCCTAGGTCCGTGTATGTGATGGCATCACGTACTGATTCTTAGCAGTTGTAAAAGACTTCAGCTTGAGCTGCAGACTCAAAAATGCTTGGGAAAATGTAGCTTTTGTGAACGCTACCGCACCACTTGATCAATTAAAGAGCGTTGCTACTAAAAAGCTATTTGATTCAGAAAACAGCGCCGCTACCGCTGCACTGCTCAGAAATGTAGTTTAACTAGTGTCACTACAAGTAGCGGCGCTACTGCCCAACACTGTCAATGTCACTGACAGGATTCAGGAAGGCTTATTTTTCCCTTCATTTTTAAAAAATAAATAAGAATAGCATTTTAAATGTGGATATGCGTTAATGCATTTAATTATTATAATGACATACTGTACGTTTACATTACATACACATTACATTTACGAACATTTACAAAGGTGAGTAAATTAACAAATCATATGTTTACCAGCTGGTTTAAACTCAAGAAGACTATTAACTAACATGAACATTAAGGCCTAGGTGCACCAAAGCTGGCCTTGTATGTCAATATGTTACTTTACAGTATTAATCTTGTTTAATGTCTGCATTTTAAATTTAATCCAACCTGTAGAATTCTCATATTAATTTCTTGAGTTTCTTTCATCTGATAATTTAGTTAATGATCATTTAATGTCCTGGACAATGTTACATGCATTGTCAACCTTTTGAGTTTAACTAGGCATAGGCCTATCGTTCAGAGAGCACAAATACAATCTATTTTTAGATCAGCGGTGGCGCGCATAGTTAACAAAGCCCAGTGTAATTCAAAGTAAAAAATAAAACGTAAGATCATAACGCTAGAAATCTATATTTGTTTTAGCGTGGCTTTAGCTGTAGCTTGTTATGCTGGTGCTCACATGGCTCATATTCAGCTACACTACAGGTATAGCTAGAGCAGAGTTTGTTGTGATCGCTTTCGTCATAAGGAAGTTGATCTGATGGATTTGGGTTAGGAAAAAAAGAAGAAACAGACACCTCAAAGAGGTAAACAGAAGTGTCTCGTCAGTTTGGGCATACTTGCATTTTTGCATGCAAGTTAAGTAAAATTGTTACGTGACAGTATTTCAGCCGTCCTGTATCAGTTGCTGGCAGATCAAAAGGTTAAATGCGCGACTTGCCTTGTCACCATTTTCTTTCTATGAGACCATGACCGCTTAGCGAGATCCATCTTTCACACGGTGCATGTACCGTAAGCTAGGTTCTGAAATGCACTGCAGCGATGACGCGTACAGCGTGATAGGCAGATGGCTATGCGTCAGCTAAAGCTATTCCTAATAATTAAATTGCATTTTGGAACCGATAAGCAGACCCAAAATATTATTTATTTTAAAGCTACCCGGTTCTTGACATTTTGTTTTTGGTTCCAACTTGGAACCGAGTTTCGGTGCCCAACCCTTTATATATCGATATTCCACCTAAATATATCGGGTTATTATTTTTGGTCCATATCGCCCAGCCCTTTGTACTATTACCTTTTTATATAGAAAAAGATATTATATTGATCGACGAATCGTTAGAATAATTTGTAGATATTCGATTACTAAAATAATTGGTAGCTGCAGTCCTAATTTAAACGCACCTCCGAGAAGCTCAGATTGCAACACAGAGGAATTATGATGTCATGCTCTGCTCAGGATGCAATTGTTCCACTATATATTTACATAGAAAATGGTTGCGAGTGACTATATTATTTGTTAAAATATTGTGAATCTTTAATGGTAATAGTCTTGTATCCCACTGCGAGTATGATTCAGACATTTAAATTATTTATTCATGGAATGCATTTAATGAGTGCTAACACATTTTCGTTACAGGTTCCCCAAAGATGGACTAGTTCTTTTACTATTGCTGATATACTCTCCAATCGGCCTTTGCTTGATGCTACTCCGGATATTTATTGGCATCCATGTGTTCTTGGTTAGCTGTGCTCTTCCAGAAAGTTTTCTTAGAAGGCAAGTGTTTAAACAGTCCTAAAACAAACCTCTTGTTATAAACATGGTTCCTTTTCCTTATACAAAAATGAATTCTTCTATATTAACGGTTCTAACTAGTAGTTAATCAGTTAGGTAGTGAGCTTGTAGTCAACCTGTTGAGAGTTGACAGTTTATTTTTCTATTTGCGTGTAGAGGTGTGATGAGATCTCGCAATATTAAAATGTGACAATATTTCTCGTCAACTTGAAATGCTGTCTCGTGATATCAGCATGACAGTGTGACGGTGAAATTAGGAAGGTGGCCGTGCCACTTTTAAATAATTTGTGTTGCAGCATTTGGGCACCCAGTGGAAACAATAAACACGACACAATAACAGACAAGATGCAAGCAATATGTAAGCGCTGTCAGAAAATAGTGCCATGCACCGTTTTGCATTTTGTGACATTTTTTTAGTCATGTAATTTGTCATTGAATATTTCTTAGTGTTAAAATATAAATTTGTGTTGTTCTTGTAAACCCAATATTGTGTCTTGTCTTGTGAGCTTGTCACACTGATATTTCATGTCAATTGTAGGTTGTCTAGAATTGAGATGAGTGTGAAGAATAGAATGTAAAACACTGTTTGACATGTACTCTCTTCTGTCCATTAGGTTTATCGTGAGGACCATGTGCTTGGTTTTGGGTATGCACATCAGACAGAGAAACCCTCGCTCGAGAGACACGAATACCAAGTTGTACATCTGCAATCATATAACAGAATTTGATCACAGCATAATTAACTTGCTGACACCATGCAATACTGTGAGTATTATTTACAAACTTTGTTGTAAACAAGAATTGTATGGCTGTTGGCCTTTTTATTTTTAGATCATTAAAGTGTATCTGCACCCTAAATTTATTTTTTGAGCTGTAAACAAAGTAATAGGATTAATCTGTGATGAGACACATCAATGCAGGTGTTAATATTGACAAAATGCAAAGTTGTATAAAAATGCATTTTATGGGCTGAAAACGGATCTACACGTCATATCCATTAAAAAAAATCACCCCAGGACCTTGCTGTACCTCATCGGTACACTTAATCAAATGTTGATGTTAATAGGGGTTCCCCTATCAGCCCATACCCTCCCCTTACTCAAGTCCTTGACACATTTTTCAAAGTTGTAGTGGGTGGAGTCAGGCTCAGAGCTGGGGTGCAGTTACACTTTAAATGTCTGCACACAGATCAGATTTGACTGGTTTACATTGCCATTTGAAATAATCGCCATGGTCTTAGAACAGAGGTGGGCATTCCAGGTCCTGGAGGGCCGCTGTCCTGCTTGTTTTATTTCTCCCTGATCCAACACACCTGATTCACATGAATTAGTTATCAATGTCTGCAGAAGCCTGATATTGACCCATTCATTTGAATCAGGTGTGTTGGAGCAGGGAGACATATAAAACATGCAGGACAGCGGCCCTCCAGGACCGGGATTGCCCACCCCTGTCTTAGAACATGTGAGAGAATAATTTATGGTATTTCCGAATGAGTATTCGAATACTTTCTAAAAAACACCATTTAATACACTATAATTAAGTATAACAGAAATAATATTTGATTCCTAGCTTCAGTGAGCACATAAATATAGCCATGCACTCAAAATGCCCACTTTGACTGACACGTCAATTGACCCAGTCAGAGCTGTGCAATAACATATACCTCTTGTATTAGCCAATAAGAGTGTGTGTTGAATGAATTGCCTCACTCTCTTCATACAAAATGAGCCAATTGCAATCAATTGTGATGATGACACAGTGATGAGCCCACATTTCAACATGTGGGTTTATATGGAGACAGTAGGGATTAATGGGAAAGCATGCATGCATAATGGGAAAACTGCCTTGCCCTGAAAAGAATCAACAAGCCGCTTTCAGACATACACATTCCGAAATTCATCTAGACATTACCCACAGTTGCAATATGTGAGAAATAATTTGGCCCAGACCTGTGCTCTGCTAGCTCCCTAATACAAAGTCCAACGACCTGAACAACACGTTTTCTAGAAAATTCACAGCAAGCCAGTAGGTGTGTTGATCATGTTTTCATGATGCGCCTGGAATAATACACACATCTGAGTATGAGTGTGACGGTATGGATTTTTTCCATGCATCAACGTATCATCGCGGGTTCTTTCAGTGTTTTGCAGCTCAAACATTCAGCGATTAACTCTACATGGGAAGCCATTGCTTCATCTACAATTTAATTAAAGATTGTGTAAAGCAATACAGAGATTTACTTAGAATTACTTAAATATATGTTGCTGATGTTGCTCGGTAAAGGGAAGTTTGGGGTCCCTTGCTGAAGCTGCTGCCCCCGCGACCCGACTCTGGATAAGCGGGAGAAGATGGATACTTAATATATGTTAGAAATCCATTCCTTTTTAACATGTGAAAACACTGTTAACTATGTAGTATTGTATTTTAGAGTTAGACCGTTAAACTGTATTTCATAATTTCTCTGTTCAGGATTTTTCGGGAGGGCCAGAAACGGGGAACTATACACATAGATGGTCCCCCAATCAATTTTCATAAACATCCCCGCAACACCACAAGGATATAAAAGTGTAGAGCATTTAAATCAGCTCAGTATCTATCCTGCTCCAATGCAAGTTATTAGCCTACTCAATTTACTGTCCTTACAATTCCATAGCTAAATCACTTGCTGTCCTTACAGCCTACAGTCTGATAGCTATGCCTTCATTGCAGAAATATGCGTCAATGTGCATAATTTGAAAGCTACTGGTTTAGTAACCTAGCCTACCTGCTAACACCTGGCTGCCAAAATCAGTCTGCATTCTCGTGTTCAAATCAGCATTCAAATAATCAAACTGTTTTTATGTAGTCCAATCCTCTTTCAAAAAGAAAATATAAACCACATATGCAACTGAAAAAATCTAATCCAACAAGATGTAGGCTAGATTTACTTGACAAGAACAGCATCTCACAGCATCTGCAGGTGTCATGCCAAAAAGTCATCTGCTAAAAGTAGTCTGTTGGAAACTGATTTCTGCCCACGAGAGCACACACAGCCCTATATTATAACCAGTCTAATTGTTTTTACAAGTATACATCTATTTAAAGTGAAAACACAACTCATAAAATGCACTACATTTTCGAATCAATGTTCGGCTGAGGATACCTTTTTGGCACAGCACTGCGTTATGGAGTTTACCGTAGAACACACTGTGGGTGTGGTTGCAGCGCCTTCTGCTGACACCCCCCCAGCGCTTGAGAACAGATAATGCTGGTTATATTTTCACACTTTTGAAACATAATTTTATATACTTGGCAACTTTTTTATTAATTAAAATTTGTCTGGGTGGGTTAATGACCTTTTTCTGTGGTGTGACTCAAAACATACATTTATGTCTGCTTTACGCAATTTTTAAAGATTGCTCCAGTGAGAAATGTCAAGTGTTTAGTCTACTCAAGACATACGACATAGATAATGTGTTCTCTACAGTTTGTGACTTTGTGTAGCAGATAATACTATACTATACTATACAGGTCAGCATATGCACATGCTATAATTTGAGAAGTGCTGGGATGATTAGTCGATGTAACAGACGTCACCGGTTACGTAAATACGTCAATTTGCAAAAAGTACCGTCGACTTGGCAACATACCTAGAAACTCATATCTGAATAAACAGTGCTGATAATGGACTATGAGAGGCAGCAATGCGCTGTGAACACGCCCAGTCATCCTGAAACCAAAATAACGAGACTGTGTAGCATATCTACCCTAATACATCCACTGATGTCTGGACTTGGCCCGGCTTATAGACCGTATCGCGGTAAATACCAGCTAACGTAACCTGCATTTGTACTAAAGCGTCAACGAAAACATTGCGGGACGCAGTGAAAATGCTACACGCGAACACGGATCCATTGAAGCAGAGAAAATTAGCGGAACCGTTTTCGCTTCGTGCCCATGATTACACCACATGTGCAAACACAAAGCATGCAGCTCCGCTGATCGTCGTGTCGTGTTCGAGCGCTGTCACTCTCTATTACACCAGTAGACACTTTCTTTTTTTTCGTCTCGCGCATTTATTAACTATAAGCAATATAGCCTGATGATCAAACATTTTGCTTTGTTTTTACTAGTGCTGGGACGATTAGTCGACGTAACCGACGTAACCGGTTACTTAATACGTCGATTTGGTAAATATACCGTCGA
>JAODOY010001500.1:0-12789 GCA_025399855.1 Forbesichthys papilliferus
GGAGATATAATCTCTCCACCTAGTCCTGGGTCTTCCCCGAGGCCTCCTCCCAGCTGGACGTGCCTGGAACACCTCCTTAGGGAGGCGCCCAGGGGGCATCCTTACCAGATGCCCGTACCACCCCAACTGGCTCCTTTTGACACAAAGGAGCAGCGGCTCTACTCCGAGTTCCTCACGGATAGCTGAGCTTCTATCTATCTTTAAGGGAGACGCCAGCCACCCTTCTGAGAAAACACATTTCGGCTGCTTGTACCCGTGAGCAGCCGAAATGGACAAAAGCAGATGTTTCAAAATAAAATGTAGTTGGTATATTGATACAGTGCCTTACAGTGAGGACATATACTATATATATATATATAAAATATATAATATATAATAATATGTGTATTTTTAAACAGGTAGGAGATAGGCATCTGGCTTGAGGATGCGTGCCGATATGCCCAGGGTGTCAGGTATTGAACCCATGACCTTGCAGCTGAGAGTTGACCATTGTATCTAATAATTACATGTGTGCCTAAATGTGCTTAGTAATTAAAAATAATAACTGACATGGCTGCATGAGATGCAATATTGAATGGCTACTGAATACATTAGGCAGAATATGTCAGACCAATGAGACAAATTATTAATTTAGCTGTTTTCCTAAGAGGATGATGTAAAAACGGTCTCATGTACTAACGTGTTAGCGCTAGTTTTAGCCGTAATTCCGTCACATTCTGCACCTAAAATCATGGCATTGTATGTACGCACAGCGCACACATGGCTAACATGCTATCCTGCCTGTTGAAAAAACACAGGACCGCAAGTTGAGATGCATAAGGAGAGAGTGATTACTGATTAAATGTATGAAAACGTCGATGCAAAGCGCAAGTTGGTTTTGTGGTGAAAATTCTCTGCCTCTGAAAAGCAGGTGTTATCCCAGTTAGCTAGTTTCTTTGAACAGGAGAAGCAACGGGCAAACTTAATCCTGAGACGAAGATGAAAACACAGGGCATGGAGAGACTTGCTGAAGGATTTGATTGCTTGTGTGTTGTTAGAATAAATGTTTATTCCACATTTCCCACTTTTAAATGTTATAGTCACACAAAAGTATTTTTGTATTTTGAGGTTGAATTATGCCCTTTATCTCTAGGTTTACGATACCTAGACTATGTATATGATATTTCTTCATTATCGTTAAATTTGTTTTCTTTTGCTGTTTCCTTGATTTCAGGTGCCACAATTTACAGATATGGCAGGAACACAGACCAGACTACTAGCCGTGTTAACGCCAAGTTTAGAGGGCGATGCCAAGCGTTGATTACGTGATCAGTCGCAAATTTAGTACATCCAAACGTAAAATGTGATGGCACAGCGTGTGCTATCTGCGGTCTGGCTGAGCTCACTTTTACGAAGCGCTCTCTAACGTACACAAATGAGGCCCAAAGGGTATTGTTGGTTTTAGGGCTGTCGTGGTGAAATATTTTTTCATTGGGTGATTTAAGTTTGTTCAATCGTGGATTGAGGGGGCTTTGAGACATGTTAAGGTGCTGCAGCCAAAATGACAGGTTCACCTGTAAGTAAGATGGCTGCTCTTTGATACCTGTGCTCACTCAGACTGAGAGTCACTCAGGATTGAAATGGTCTGCTAAATTATCTAATTTTAAAATGTAAAGAATGTACATAGTCTAAATGTCCCCCAAGCCCTTATTTTAATTAAACTTTAATTGACTCAGATGAATGCCATGTCTTCTTTGTGTAGGATGGTGTAGAAACATCAGAATATGTTTTCAGCACGCACAGAATAGGCAGATAGCAAGAAAATATTCGCTGAATTTCACAAAAGGTGCATTAGCTCACAATCGCTGACTTTCCCTTTTTAGGTCGGCCCATGTCCAGCTCTCTCTCTCTCTCTCTCTCTCTCTCTCTCTCTCTCTCTCTCTCTTATTGGAGCTAAAGATGCCCAGACATCAGCATACACAGGTTGTCACTGGTTTAAATGAATGAAAGACTTTCATCTCCCGATGTGTCAGCCTTGCTTATCCCTGACACCGTTCAGCTTGCCCGCAGAGCTGGTCTTCGGTAGTGCTCATGAATCGCCGTCCAACTGAAACCCTGCCTTGCGACAATTACTTTTTAATAAATAGAATAATTTTGCCATCAATGTTATCCCAGGACCGTGGCGATGTCAGAAGAGCAAGCACGAAAATAAGCAAGCAATCCTGGTTTGTTATGAGACTTTGCAGAGTGGCACACTGGCCATTTTGCTGTAATGAAACATAACAGAATGTGTCTTATAGATACTGTGCGCATGGAATGGAATGTTGCCTATCTTCCATCGGCAGTATATTCCCTCCATAGTGTATATTTTCACAAAGGCTGATTTCATAGTTTCACACAGAGGTTTTGGTGAGCGCTAATGTTTGTTAATACGCACACGCAGGCTTATACAAGCATACTTGATCTACAGACCTCACAAGGATATAATTAACGCCACTATTTAACATTGATCATGTTAGCTAAACGTGTGTCAGTTTGTTTTTGCTGGGCATATTTAATTATATTAAATGGAAGCCTCACTTCCAGAGGGAGAAAATTGAAAGTATTAATATTTTATTCAACCTGTCTTGGGATGACGGCTGCATTAGTCTGCTTTCTCAGAGATCGCAAAAAAAGCTGTTTATAATGCAGCCCCAAATCTCCGGATGTCCTGACCTCCTACTGGATGACACGTTGATACCCCAGTAATGCAATAATCACCAGGATATTGCAGATATTTTTTTATTTTCTTTGAAAAAAGGAATCACCTCAAACATCTCTCCCTCATCTCGAGACTAATTCTTCATTTCCCATTGCTATAGCAGCTGAAGGCCTGAGTAGGCAGAAATCCACTGTGTGGAAGAGTCGTTTAAATTTCCCCATTAATGTGATTTGTGGGCCATGATTAAAACGCCTGCCCGGGACTGACGACGCATGGGGAAGCTTCAAGTGCAGACTTCCAGAAAGATACGGACGGCTACTGCTGCATTTCTCCAGCTCTTAGGCCGTGGAGATCCACAGTGTGCTTTACACAACACTGAAGCCGAGCCGTGTGTCGGGGCTTCTTGTGTGTGTTCATTCCTCGTTCCCCGGTGGTCTCTCTTGAGACCGTGTCGTGGATTTTGGCTGTGGCATCTGTCTCATGCATAATGGCATTACCCTAGCGGCACAGATACCCCAGGCCTCAGATTTATAAAAGCAAACTACTCATAATAATAATAATAATAATAATAATAATAAAAAGAAAAAGAAAAAACTAGCTACAAGCAACTTTGGTTTAATTGTCTTCATAAAACTGGTAATAGATGATATCTGCAATCGTTTATATGCAGGGCTCGATACCTCTTATTTATTTAGCTATTATTAAGCTCTACATTAAATATTTAATCTTGTCAATAGACCAGCATTGCACACAAATTGTCATGTAATAATTTTGCTTAATTATTGAACATTCGAGGCCGTGGTCATCTTGCCTTTGAACATTTTGTTTCCCTGACTCGACAGAAAGTCAGAAAGGCCCAATGGGATGGCAGCCCTTCATCTTCTTCTTCTTCTTCTTCTTCTTCTTCTTCTTCTCTGCATCTGACCACGGTAGACATCACTGGGCCAGTGGAGATAGATTGATTCTCTCAGCGGTGTCTGGTGTTTTTCAGAGTTTCAGTTCCAGAGCAGCCTGTTGGTGAAAATGGCAGTGTGAGGCTGGCCCGGTTACAAGCTACATTATCCGCTAGCAAAGCCCCACCGTAGCAGACGCTCTCGTCAAAGGGTTCTGGGCTGCACGCTGTAACCAGACAACCAACCCCCCCCCTCCCCTGCTGGCTCCTTGTGTGGATTGATATTAATCAGAGTGCGTCTGGAGCGGCCGTCCAACGGCATGCAGTTCAAACCCCTCAAAAAAACACAAGGAAGAAAGAAAGAAAGAAAGAAAGCAATTTTCCTGATAGTGGCTCCAGTGGATGCCTGCAGCCATCCCTCTCTCTCTCTCCCCCTCTCTCTCTCTCTCTCCCTCCCTCCCTCTCACTCTCTCTCCCTCCCTCTCTTCCCTGGCTGGGCCCCCTGACCCCGTGTAGAGAGCGTGTAATGGATGAGTACGTATGCCTCGCGATGTCTCCCGGTCTGTCTGAGCGGAGCAGTCATGAACTAATTAATTAGGGGGGATAGAATTGAGGTGGTTGTTGGCCGGGCCGGACGCTGACACAATCGTTGTGGCTGTGTGGTTATTGACTCCTCTGCTGAGGAAAGTTGCTCATTTAGCAGCGTGTTGTGAACCCAAGAGGTCACCGATCACTGTGTGTGTGTGTGTGGGGGTAGGTTTGTGGGGGGTTTGTGTGTCTCTCGTGTTGTGTTGTCGCCCGCTTTGAGCTCGTTTCGTTGGCAGACGTGGACTTATCGCTGTAACCTGCTGAACCTTTCATTATATATTCCAGCCGGGAGATGCATCTACATTTAAGCGGTCTAAAATAATTATCTAAATTATTATTTGCAATGCGTGTTCAAGCAACGGGATTTTTTTGCAAACTGGCCCAATTGGCAGTGTTGTTGGTGTCAAATATTGACCTGTAGCTTAGCAAGGCGCGGTGAGGTTCCACTGCATGGCCTGTAAGCTTTGCTAACCTGTCGTAGAGCCAACCCACTTGGATGCCTGCACTTGTCTTTGTTGTGAAAATATAGCGGCCATAACTCTGGTGCCCCCTGGAGTGTGTGGCAACCCCTCCCCATGTTCTCTGGCCCCTCATTTGCTAATATGCACTGCTACTCAAGTGCATCTTAAAAACAAATATGTTACAATAGCCCTTAGTTTTCTGTGACATATTGCTTTAAATGACAGGGCCCTGATTCTGCCAAGAGTGCACTGCGCTTCATTCCGGACTGTCACAACCGCTGTCATCTATTCAGACTGTCTGGGACAACGGTTCCAGAGAGAGAAGTTCTAACGGACTAATCTGACATGCCAGATGGATTGTTTTTCAAGTCCATCTGGAAACCGTCCATCGAAACTGTTTGTAAAGTGGAAGCACTTTTTTACTTAGCAATTGATTGGATGATCCATCTAATTGTTTCCATTGTCGGAAAACGTAAACCACTGTGCACACCTAAACCATGCCCGTATAGACATCAATACAACGCTGATTGGAAACTTCACTTGCTACTCGGACACATTTCCAGATTTTCCAGACGGATTCTCACGACGAAATTAAACTGACGCTCGTGAGATCAGGATGGTCTGGATGGGGGCGACGTTCCACTCTTAATGCAGACCAGAACGACCAAATGTTCTTCCTCCAAGGAAGAAACGATGCGTGACCACGGACATATTTGCGATCATGACTGTGTGGGGGCGAGTCATACAGTATAGTTTTGCATTTTATGCTACAAATACTTCTGGCATGGACCAACAGCTGTTGCCGACTATAGTGAAGTTATCTTAAGTTAGTTGACATGCCTAGCATATGGGTTCTTTCATAGCCTATATTTCCCATTTACCGGTAGACCATAATTATTAAACTAGAGCACCAAAACATAGACGATTAAACAAACTAATTTTTTAAGACAAATAATACAATGACAGTACATTTTGGAATTAGAAACACAGTATCTAAGCGCACGGGTAAATGTTTACCCGTTTAAACTACAAGTGTATCATTCATTA
Organism: Forbesichthys papilliferus; assembly: GCA_025399855.1. Lineage (NCBI taxonomy): Eukaryota > Metazoa > Chordata > Actinopteri > Percopsiformes > Amblyopsidae > Forbesichthys > Forbesichthys papilliferus. Next base: position 5,669 of record JAODOY010001500.1, read on the forward strand.
TTTGTTAATTTGTAAACTGTTCGGAATTTCAACATTCTTAAAATAATTATTAACATCGCACATCGCCGTCATCTTTCATCATCTCCCACTGTGACGCCTTGCGACGGAAGTGTCACATTAAAGGTCAGTCATCTGTAGGCTAATATTCGGACATTTGTCCTCCGGTATCAGCAATAATAAAAAGTCATAAGTCAACATAATTACATTGTAAGATAACTAACGTACCTGATTAATTAGAACTGGTCTTATGTGCCGGTGCGTTGACCCATGCGTAATTGCCTCCTGTCCGTTGTGGATGTCTGAGAGTCTCTCAGCTTTTCATGGCAATCTTGTTGCACAGTGAGTAAGATATTTAATCTGCTTGAAAAAAGCCGGGGTACGCACAATATAGCGATATATATAGAGGGTGACTATACAGTATGTGACGGTGGCCAGTCGGTAACGCTGTGCAGTAGCCTACTCGTAGTTACGTAAACCTCACTCTCCGACACCTTAAGAATACTCTAGTGATAGAAAGAAAGCCTTTGGGCTCTTTGCTATGGCAATCGCTCTGTAATCCGGGGAAGTGGCATTTAGGTCTCGGGTGGGTACAGAATCACATGTTATACTTTTTTTCCTGAATTGATTTTCATTAATTTGATGCCCAAGTTATCGTTACATTTACGTAGCTTACAAAATAAACAGTTAATGACATTTAACATTTGGGTTTTGGCCTTTCTGATGAACCTCAGCTACATGATCTAACTTTTATGTTTTAGTCATCAGATATAATGTTTTTTCATTGACAACTCCATATTGCCTTTAGCCTAACTGGACGGGATACATGTTTGGTGAGGTTTGGTACTTTAAAGTTTAAATCGCCACTTGACCAGACTTGACTTTGCGGTGTACTACTCACATTCTCACGACATGTTTATTTTGATACATCACACTGTGTGCGTGAAAACCAGCATACTGTACGCATACGGAATGTTGATTAATTCTCCCCAGAAGCGTTCCATTTTTGCTCCATTGAAATGCTCCATCTTTTTATCATAAAATCTTTGATGGTTCCAAACCTTTTGAACCGCATGTACACATTGAGCAGTTCTGCCAAGGTAATAGTACCCCCATACTCGTATGTTGATGATTCATCTATTAAATGCATGAATGTGTTATCTAGTTGATATGATTGTGTGCAGTTTTGTAAGTGAGCTTCACACTGTAAACTGTAACAGAAGTTGTAGGCTACGTATTCTCAAAACAATGGAAAAGACGGGATTTTGAACAACTTCCTCAACTTCTTACGGATCTTTGTATACAGTGCCACCTTTCATTTTGGGGAATATCGCTATGAGACAAACTCCAGGTCACATGGACACGTACCCTGGAGAATTATGCAGTAGTTGTGGCACTCTCGCATACCTGGCCGATATGCATCCGTGAGAACCATTAGTACTTGTACATGCACACACTATAAATGTCTACTGTATGAGCTAAAGCGACCAAAACAACAACAAAAAACACCTAATTGTAGTGATTGCAAGGTCACTCAATTGAGTGATTGAAAGGTTTTTTTATGTATGGAGCTTTGAACTAGATTACCGAGTTGAAATGGTGTGGGCAGGCTCACATGTAGACCATTAGTTCATGGATGAACTTGAGTCGCTCCTTTTAAAAGGTTATTGAAGATCCTCGTCAGAATGTTACTGTGTCTCTCAACGCCAATAAAATTAAAGACATCAAATAAGAAAAAACAACAACATAAATTATACCTTTAGTATCTTTTCTCTTTGCTGTCATAAATCCAATAAAGCTAAAGTCCTGTGGGTCTCTTCATAATAGATGAAGACAAAGCATCCCCCGGGACCAATTAGAACATCAGGATGTTACAACCTATTTGATTGCGTACCATTGGAAAAGTCATATTGATATATTAAGCAAGCGCACGTCTAGAACATGAGCTGGGTGAGAAAATTACAAATTCGATTTTGATCTCAATCGCCCTGCTCGACTCTTGGCTAAAGGTGGGGTCAGCGAGTGTGAGCTTATGCTGTTTCTTGAATTCAGCAAACACCTCCTCACGGCCCACCAACTGTCCATTTTGGGTGTGTGCTGAAAATAATAAGCAGTTTCTACATGGCCCTGGCTCTGTAAATGGGAACGCAAACAAAAGGGTGCGTACCGCACCACACACCAATATCTTAGCCGGACACGACAGTTAACCGCACCCCAGCTCTGAGCTTGACTCCACCTTTAAAGTGTAACCGCACTCCAGCTCTTAGCCTGACTCAACCTTTAAAGTGTAGCTGCACCCCAGCTCTGATCCTGACTACACCTTTAAAGTGTAGCTGCACCCCAGCTCTGATCCTGACTCCACCTTTAAAGTGTAAGTGCATCCCAGCTCTGAGCCACAACTTTGACAAATGCAAAAATGTAGTCAAGGGAAGTGAGGGGAGGGGAGGGGCTGAGAGGGGGACACCATTAACATGAATGTTAACATTGAAATTTGGTGACGTATGAACGAACAGAGTGTACCGATGAAAACCAGCCAGGTCCTGCGGTGATTTTTAACAGATATGACATGCAGAGTCATAAAATGCCAATATTTAAAATGTGAATTCTGTTAATATTAACCCCAGCATTTATAGTCTGTGTCTCATCACATCCATCCATCTCCATCCATCCATCTTCTCCCTGCTTATTGTCGGGTTGCGGGGGCAGCAGCTTCAGCAGGGGACCCCAGACTTCCCTTTCCCCAGCCACATTAGCCAGCTCTGACTGGGGGATCCCGAGACATTCCCAGGCCAGTGTGGAGATATAATCTCTCCACCTGGTCCTGGGTCTTCCCCGAGGCCTCCTCCCAGCTGGACGTGCCTGGAACACCTCCCAAGGGAGGTGCCCAGGGGGCATCCTTACTAGATGTACCACCTCAACTGGCTCCTTTTGACACAAAGGAGCAGCGGCTCTACTCCGAGTTCCTCAAGGATAGCTGAGCTTCTCACCCTATCTCTCTATATCTATCTATAAGGGAGACGCCAGCCACCCTCCTCAGAAAACCAATTTTGGCCGCTTGTACCTGTGATCTTGTTCTTTCGGTCATGACCCACCCTTTATGACCATAGGTGAGGGTAGGAACAAAAACTGTGCTAATCCTCATCCCAGCCACTTCACACTCTGCTGCAAACTGATCCAGTGAGTGCTGGAGGTCACAGACCGATGATGCCATCAGGACCACATCATCTGCAAAAAGCAGCTATAAAATCCTCAGATCCCCAAACCACAACCCTTCCCCACCGCCTCGATATCCTGTCCATGAATATCGCAAACAAGATTGGTGATAAAGCGCAGCCCTGGCGGAGACCAACCCCCACCTGAAATGAGTCCAACTTACTGCAGGGAATTCGTACACAAAGCTCACGCTTTGGGCATACAAGGATTTGATTGCCCTTACAAGGGACCCCCTCACCCCATACTTCTGCAACACCTCCCACAGTATCTCGTGGGGGACCCGGTCATACTCCAGATCCACGAAGCACATGTAGACCGGAAGGGCATATTTCCAGGCCCCAGTCAAGCATCAGTACAGTCTTAATATTTAGTTTACAGCTCAAAAAACACAATTTAGGGTGCAGTTACACTTTAAGAGACTGGAGCTGTTCTATGGGGTCCGCCGCCAATAACATCAAAATCAAAATAAAATAAATTGTAATTGTTTTTTTCTTCACGCTTTCGATCCCAGTTTTTGCTTATCGCGGGATTTTGATGTTAATGATACTTTAATGTTTCCCCGAGGCCTCCTCCCAGCTGGACGTGCCTGGAACACCTCCCAAGGGAGGCGCCCAGGGAGCATCCTTACTAGATGTACCGGTGGAGCCGTTGCTCTTCTGCTCCCATAAAGATGCGTTGCTCCATCTTTGTTGGTAAACTTTAATGTTTCTGGTGGAGCCGTTGCTCTTCTGCTCCCATAAAGATGCGTTGCTCCATCTTTGTTGGTAAACTTTAATGTTTCTGGTGGAGCCGTTGCTCTTCTGCTCCCAGAGAGATGCGTTGCGTTACTCCATCTCGGCAGGCTGTGCTTTTAGGCTCCTATTTGCTGGGGGGGAGGGGGACCACCAATAATCCTATGTGGCCAGAGGGAGATGCCAGCTCCTACATTTTTAATGGGTGTCCAGAGGTGCTTACACAGCTGCTCGTTACTGCCTGTCCAGCCTGTCACGCCTCCCCCCCATCACCAACAACTCCCCCCCACCCCCCACCCCCACCCCAAGACCCACCTGGGCAACAGGCAGTGCTCCTTTTAGACGCCTCAATAATTTAGTGCGTGTGTTTACAGAACGTTGACAAAGTCAAGTGCACTGGCCCCTGCGTGCGCCCGTCCGCCCGATGAATAATACATGGCGGCCCCGGCTCGTACGGATGGCCGAGAGAGAGAGAGCGAGAGAGAGGGAGAGAGAGATAGAGAGAGAGAGAGAGAGAGAGAGAGAGCACTGCTGCACGGAGCCAGGAGTAAATGGCCTGACATTTCAAATATCCACTGTGCCCGAAAATGTGCTGAACGAACAGAAGTACTCCGGATACACCATGAGCGCTGATGGGCGGGCAGGAGGAAGGGGGGGCCGGGACCATCGGGGGGTGGGCTGACTGGTGGGCTGCCACCGCCAGCACCACGTCGGGGTGTCTCGAACATTAGCCTTCCTCTCGGGCCTGAGATGGACACAAATAAGAGCCACTTGGAGGGGTTGTGTTTGTGTTAGATGCCGCCGCACTCTTTCATCTGTTATCTGAGATGCTTACGAGAATTACCCAGTGGGGGAGGGGGGGAGTGGGCGTTGTGTTGCGCTAGAATTACTTCTGTTTTGCTGCGTTCCCCGCTGAATGCGGGGACTCTGAGCTATCATCCCAAAGCCTGCCGGGTTTCTATTCTTCTTCTTCTTCTAGAAGAAATAAATGATTACTAATCCATTTTTTCTACTTCCGCACCTTCCAAGTGGAAGCAGCTGTCGTTTTTTTGTGTGTGTCATGTAAATATTTATGCATTTGTGTGCCTATTTAATGTGGCACAAATGAATCATTCTTATGATTGGGGTTTTTGTGAATAATACATCGATAGATGGTCCTATGGAGGGACCTTTTGTGAAAAGCTCTGTACTCTTTCAGGACAGGTCATTTTACCTAGTTTCCTTGCCCGGGGGGAGGAGCAGGTAAAGTGGGTGTCACAATCTCTGTCCATGTGAAACGTGGGCCTGTGCAGTGTTTTGAGACGTGTCATGTGACTAAGGGCTATATAAATACAACTCTGTTGACTTACTGTTGTGAACGTGTGCGGCATCTTGCTGGAGAAAGCCTGTCTTTTCACAGGATATCACACAGATGAGCACATTTCCAACAGGGCTGCCTGCACTGTTGAGTCAGACCTGTGTACAATACATGAGCAAATACAAACAGACATGCTTGCATTGTGTCAGCCCACTGGAAGAGCCGGTGCGTGTGCAAATGGCAAACATTACCCGATAGATGGAGCTACAATATCTCTATTTAAAGGCAAATATTTGTTTAATAAAGATGCTACCTACTCTCCCACTCTCTCTCTCTCTCCCTCCCTCTCTCTCTCTCTCTCTCTCTCTCTCTCTCTCCCTCAAATCACTTTACTAGCATGACGTAACACTCTACATATTGCTAAAGTATTATACAATTCATTTTTTCTTTTTTTTCCTCTTATTTTTTTCATATTAATGTGATTAAAGTAAACTATGGAGCATAATAACAAAGGTATTGATTAGATGAATACATATAAAATATCAGATACATTTTGATATTGATATATAGTGGTACATCACTCTCTCTCTCTCTCTCTCTCTCTCTCTCTCTTTCTCTCTCTCCTCTGTAAGATAGTCTGTCACTGTAGCAAATAAACTACCAATAATACTGCAGTTACAGGTGCTATCCTATTGGCACAACTAGTACTGTACTAGTGCTGCTATACTGTATAACTATTTCAGTGCTAATGTTGCCCAGGCAACCATTGCACGATGACAGGAAAACCTGCATATGAACATCCAGTAACCTGCCATTGACCAAATTCCCCCGTTTCCCTTTTGCACATTGACGACGACAGAGGGCATTTGTGTCCTCTCGGAGTAGCACGCTGCTAAAGCCGCAAGCTAGCTGATCGAGTGAATAGCAGCGGCGTCTCAGGAGCGCTTTGCATTCAAAATCCACATTTTAATGTGAAATTGAACTCACAAATATCACCTGGCTTTCAGTGACTCCCGATAGCCCAGACATTTACTGGGAATGCCATTATTGGTATTCCAGTATAGGGAACATATTTTATATGCAGCTTCGCATTCTATATTTAACTCTCCCTCAACCAAACTCTGTAAGCGAGTGATAACGGGGCTAAAGTCCTAGCGAGGCTGTATTTGAAATAATATTTTACTGCATTAGTTTATATTCGCCTTGATTTATGGAGGCCAGACTCCAGACGTGATGATCATAATTAATCTGAACTGTCATGTGTGGAAAAGGCCAACTACTGATCTATATCCAGCATATGGCAGTGGGATCTTACTCTCTCTGCACCAAACCCCATCTCCTGCGCTTGAATCAGCAGAAACAGGGCTACGAGGGATATGAGGTGCTTCCCTGGTGCTCTGCCTCCCTGCTACAGGTCTAGCCTTTGTTGGTAGGGGAGATACAATGGCATCTGGAAGACAGAACCGAATGCGTGACTCCCCCAAGAGTTTTCTGGGGACATCTAGCCAGTGTGAGGTGTGATGGGATGATGTGGGGAGGGGTTCTGTCAGCGTCCCCCCCGAACCAGCCCTGTAGACCGCATTAGCGTTTGCGTGGGAGACCGATGTGCTTCATTAGAACGCAATGAATGTCTGTCTTTGTGCAGCATCTGTTCTGTGTGTGTGTGTGTGCGTGTGTGTGTGTGTGTGTGTGTGTGTGTGTGTGTTTGTGTGCGTGTGGCAGCAGCGCATTCTGCTGTGGCGGCGCTAGTTTTTGATGTGGAGGAAGACACTTAAGCCGGGGTCGTGTTTGACCCGTGGAGTGTCTGTGTGTGTGTGTGTGTGTGTGTGTGTGTGTCTGTGTGTGTGTGTGTGTGTGGGGGGGGGGGGGGGGGTTGGCCCCAC
>JAODOY010001501.1:0-12789 GCA_025399855.1 Forbesichthys papilliferus
TATATAAGCATTTTGATATACCTACAAAATGCTTTGGATCTCATGAATATACATGATTTCAAACAGATTTAAGATAATACGTATTTCGTTTAAATAGTTTCTGATATTATTTTACTACTTCTGCATGTACAGTAGCAGCGCTACCCTATTCACATCAAATGCTAATATACAGTATTCCTTCAAGTACATACATCAACATTAGCTGGCTTAGACCACAACAATCCAAAGGCTGTTTTCTTCATTCCACACGCACTCTTATCACTTGCATGTAATGATGTTTTTCTGATTGCATTAGTGTAAGAAGAGGCTTGCTGTCTCACAGGCTAATTGCCAAATGTGATTGTTCCTCTTTTCCTATTTTCTTTGAAGGCCTCACATCAAATGAATTCATCATGGGCAAATGCCTTATTCGCAGGGCAAATAAGAATGATGCCACAGGCTCTGGACTGCCTTGACAGATGAAGACTTTTAAAAGCAAGGCTTTGTGGCTGTATTCATGTAATTAGGAGCCAGTGACGGCTCCTGCTCAGAAAATTAGGGAGGGCTATTGTTTTGGTGACTTATTTAAAAGCCTAGGTAAATTAAATGTATTTAAGTAAATAATTCTAGTGAGCTTGCAGATCAAAACAAAATAACCTCTTGCTTCCATCAGAAGCTCTGCCCACCACACACTGAAAACGCACAGAAAACTTACAACTAGCTATTGTCACATTGCATTTAAGTTTGTCACCTCACTAGTGCCATACCATTAGCCATGCATTCATAATAGTCTGCTGATTCAGTTGTCATGTTTTTTAGGTGCAGCAAAATGCTCTAGCCCAATCTCTCTTACATAGGCTAATAGGCTACCTAGTCTCTACGGCCACCTTGGTTCAAGTGAATGCAAAACATTTGGCTTCTGTTTGTGGTTATGGAAAAGCACAATTGCATACACACTAGACGATCCTACCAATGAATATTCTTATTAATATTATGATAAAATGATATTACTTACTCCGCAAGTCATGCAGACAGAACGGATGAGACACATATTCAAAGTCAAAGTCAGAGTCAAAGTTAACTCAATTTTGGTCAAAAATGAGTGTCATTTCTGTAACATTAAATATATGCTTTATCATGTGGACAAATATCTTGAGATAAATTAGTAGTTTTATGGGAGAAAACAGTGGGTCGTCTTAACGTTAACTTCAAAAGACCTAGAAAAGCAACGTCAGAATCCCGTACCGCGAGTTAAGGTTCATTACCTTTGTTTCTCTGCACTCCAGAAAGCTCAAATTGAGTTAAGGTTATGCTGATTAGATCAATAGATATCGAGCTAGCATTGGCTATAGCTTTAGCTAACTACTTGACTTAAACTAACTAACTTGCTCCCATATCCGATCAGCACGGGAAAGAAATAACTGGATTGATCGCCAGCTATTATTGTAATCATATGATTTACAATGCAGATGTGTCATACAGGCTAGACAGTGACAGCCCCACACTCATAGCCAAGGAAACCGCTTCTGTAGCGTGAGTGGGAGGGCTCGCATAGACACACAACTCCAATAGTAAGATTTTACACACACACACACACACACAATCTCAGCAGCAATGATTAATAAAATAAATAAAATAGCCTACCCTTTCTTATGACCTGATAATCGATCACAAACAATGTACTTTGAGAAGTAAAATCCACAACATGACTTTTCAGCATTCGCTAGCGTGCAACCTATGCCTGCAACACAACAAACCCATAACATAAATCCGTCGAGTAATCCTGATCTGACATGCATTCAGGTGTACTGTATGCTATGTGAACAGGAAGTGAAAAACGGAACTATACATATTTGAAATCGTGCAATTTATTGCACAATATGTGCAGGATGGATTGTGTCCCAATTATTATCATTTCCTTTAAAATAATTGATTATTAAAAGCGTGATTTATTAAATTAATCATAAGTCATTTGAATAATTATCAAATAATGATTTATCATAATGCACATCAAGAAACTGAGTCATGATCTTATATATTTATCATATTCAGATTTTATACAGAGATGAGCAAACAAGTGAGCGATCAAATGGAACTTAATGCCTTTTGCCTTGGCATGACCCCTTATAATTTTGCAGACAATGCAAAGGCAGAGTACATTAACTTCGGGTTACAGGTCAAAGGTCAAGTTTGAGCTCAAGATTTTTATGTAGATAAATAACTTCAATAAATAAACAAAGACTTGCCTCATTTCCAATATTCTACCTGAAACTCATTTCGCTGGACAACACAATGACTTTAAAGTAATTTTTCTCAATTCTACACTCTGGCGAGTTAAGGTCTTTTACCTTTGTAGGGCAGTATTGTGCAGCGACGAACCATTCTAGGTCATGCTGTGTAGACAATGCACGTCACTGACAGAAACCTACGAACGTTTTGTATTACGTAAACACGTTAGTGCAAGCACTCCCGGGAGCCATAGAGAATGCATTTTTAGAAAAAAATGTTAACATGAACTATGAGCATGGTCAGGATGATTTTCAGCTATATTGTAATCGCCCAAAAAGGGGCTGAAAGCTCTACGTACTCCACAGAACATATTTGGCTTTTTCTCAGGATCACAGGGCCAATGACCCAGAGAATAAACTAACAAGACACACATATTATTTTGTTGCTTTGGTTTCTTTAATTATTGCTGCTTTGGTTAGAATAAGTCTGATAGGTATTAGCCGAAACAGCCTTGTGTGGTGACACTGTAATTTTACTCTCACATGTCTGCCCATATAAAGGTGCTGCCAGATAATTGCTTCTTTAGAAACTCAAGAAGCCTATCTTCCTGCATAATGAATTTAGAGAAACACACATGTTTGTCACATCTTGTGATGACTTATGAATAAATAAACCCATTATCATTGGTTGATGGGATACTGATAATCTACTGAATCTACAAATGTACACGGTCACACCTCAAAAAAAATCGAATAATAAGCAACTCTCTACTTTTGAATGATACATTGCATTGACCATTGTACCCCTAATCATTTTAGAATTTTTTGAATGTTTTGAAAGGGCCATCAAATGTAGTCTGGCTCTGCCTGACAAATTGCTTTCAGATCACTTTTTGCTTAGATTATAGTCTGGAAACCCTGGTTGCTTTAGCGTTCACACAGAACGCTGAAGTCAAGCGTTAAATGGTGGTAGAGCTAGATGAAAGGATAAAAACAGATAGCAATGTTGGTTGGCTAATGGCTGTTCAATAGTTCTAAAATAATGTAGAGATCTATGCCCAGGAGGCAACTGTTAACACTTCCCAATAGAGCGTGGCCAGACCAAGACCTACATAGGGCTAAATAGAATGGGCCATACCTTTGTTATGACACTGCCTAAATCTAATCTAAATGGCATCATCTTTCCCACTGCTAACTTATGTCTGATTGAGCTGTGTTGCAAACATGAACAGCGAGCAAGGGCAGAAATGGAAGCTCTTATAACACAATTGAGGCGGATTTTAATGTTTGCTTATTGTCTCCTGCTCTGGAATGGTGTATTTATCTTCCTCACGTTACAGTCCTCTGTACTAGGATCCATGTTTGTCCAGTATTCACATTGTTGTGTTTTGAAAAATGCTGATTCATTAATCATGTGGTCAACGTCCTTTGTCTTGTGTGATTTGTGTATTGCCCATTATGCTCTGATGATGGCTCGAGGTCAACATCTCAGAAAGTTCCTCAGTGTGCTCCTTATTTGTCTGTGTCACAGGACAGTAATGTACAGCTGGTGATGGCACCTTCCATCAGTAGTATAATCAACTGACCTGTAGGTGGATGAAGGGTTGTGATAGACTATATTAGTAATAATAATAGAGTTCAGGCCCATTAATCTTGTCTTGGGACTTCACCAAGCAGGCATGCACGCACGACAACACTGACTGCACTAGGTTTCAGTAATGACACTTTATTTAGGTCAATATGAACATCCTACTTTTGCTACTTATTTGAATAATGAGATAAATGTATTATTAGTGTATTAATAATGATTAAATTAGCAGTTGTTCTGAGATAATCTAATTATTTTGTGTCCCCTTTGTGGTCGAAACCAACAACGAGCAGCTGGAAATCCATTCTATGTCTCTTATAAACTCATATATGGACATTATTTAACGATATAAGCGCCTAAAGCGCAAGGTGCAAATTGTATTTAGGGCGTGTCCAAATGCAATTTTGCTATTTTAACATCAGATAAACGGTCAGTGCGCCAGGCGCATGGTTCAAAAGGGTTGGATTTACTCTCTTCATGGGTGTGTTTTGGGTGTAACATATGATAAACCAATCCGAGTACCATCCCCTTTAAAAACCCAGGTGCACTTAAATCATAGGTGGATTGATATTATACCAGTGGGTTTGTGAAAGCACTGGAGCAGACCATCCAGGCAATAGCGAGATTCCTAAAATATGTTTGTGTGGGTTACACACTAATGATATTTAATATTGTACGCTATACATTAGTTATCCTTTGCATATTTGTGCGCTCCTACACGCTCCTATACATGTGTATACACATTGTCCACCTGCCATAGGCGATACTATATTTATAATGCTCCTTGCGCTGACTTTAGACCAGTTTTTGCTGGTCAATCACTTTCCGTTGCCTCAAGATAGCAATGCGCTAGACCACACCTCATGTTTACACCAACACACCCATGGGTGATAAAATGGGCGCCAGTGCATTTGCTATTTAGACAACGTGGGTGCTGGACAGGATAATGGCTTCGGGCTGAAACTATCAAAAACGCCGCTTGCATTCCGGCTTTGTGCAGCATTGCTCTGGGTGTAAGATAGGACCCTATACACTTCTCAATCCTGGCCCAAATCAAGGAGTGTGCCTTTAACATTGTGAAGATAGATCATTGATAACAGGAGGGTAATAAGATACATTTTCCACATGTACAATAAACCATTAACATCTGAATAACAGTTTCAGTGAGTCAGATTAATTTATTTGCTCTCGGATTTGCCTTCTCTGCTGTTCCATACCAATAAAACAAACAACAAATGCAGTTGTCAGCTTGGCTGAGCTCCGTCGCGTTAATGGCGAACATCTGCAATGAGCAGGAAGAAAATCGCTTCTTTTCAGGTGAAAATATCAGTGTGCTGGCTCCTCTTTACTCTTTTCTTTTCCCTCAGCTGCTTCCATTGTAAGCCTTTGACTACATACTTGTAGAACGGTTGCGTCTGTCCAGAGGCCTAGCGCGCCCATTGTCCCGACCTTGTATGCCAGATCACGTCTGGCATCGCCCACGCCTGCCAGACGACACGAAGGGTGACCTTACAGGTAATCCAGTCTGTCAGACCCACTCTGCACATACAATCAGCCCAACTATGAGTGGGTGTGGAGCTGGATAAGAGGTGTCCCACTCTCAAGTCCTCTTCAGTGGACAAGGAGAAAAAAGTACTGTGACCCATGAAATCAAAGTGTTGAGAGAAACAGCCTAGACAAGACTCCATCTGCACTGCACCAAAGAAATGTTATGGAAAAAACATTCAGATGTGAAGACCTGCTGAAATTTACATAAGGGTCTTGAAATGGGCAGGGGATGTGATCAAAGCCAGGATGACAGTATGAAGTTGGATGAAAGGCTTGTGGGCTTGTTTTCATACATAGGCTGTAGAAGTAATGAGACATTGTTAGCTGTCAGCTACAATATCGATAATGGGAATGCAAATTGGTGCCCTTTTTCCTCCATAACAGCAAGTAAATAAGCATGAGGTAATCAAAGACAGGCCATCCCGTCGAGTTTGTGATAGACTCTGCGAAATGAGCACCCTTTTCTTCCTTCAAAGCAAATGGAAAAGAATTTACAGTATCCAGTCCTCTGCACGAGTGCTGCATCAAAGAGAATGTATCTCCGAGGCCTCACCGACCGAAGTCACCCAAATCCTCTCTGTTCCCTAATCTATCCTAAAGTGAACACGGAGTTAATTAATTCCCCTAAAACACAATTAGTACTCTATTCATTCAAATCACCTGGGCATGCCCAAATTTGAATGAGTTGAAATATATACTAAAGTTAACGATTAATCACATTTATTTCTCACTGTATCCACAAATATAATTTCTCACTGCTACATCAAAGAAAAGCCTATATTGTGTTATACCTTCAATTGTGACTATGCAAAATGTTTTCTATCATGGAGATTAAAAGTATTTCGCCTTATTATTTAATGGAATTGTGTGTGATTATTACATTTCTGATTACATTTTTGAATAGCTGTTTTTTATGGAAGGTAACATTAGGAGGATAGCTGCACATCATTACACTAAATAACTCAAGTGTATTCACATGCTATACGGCAGGTCTTTTCAACTCCGGTCCTGGAGGGCCGCACTCTGCATGTTTGATATCTCTCCCTGCTCCAAGACGCCTGATTCAAGGTTGTTAGAATCCTGATAATGACCCGTTAATATGAATCAGGTGTGTTGGAGCAGGGAGAGATCTAAAACATGCAGGGTGCGGCCCTCCAGGACCAGAGTTGAATAGCCCTGCTACACGGTATAAGGTATGTATTGGGATTTCCCCACATCCACAATGTTATGCATTATTACAGAATTACCATTCCACTGATTCCAGCATTCATCATGCAATTATAACCTTACAAAATCTTGAGTCTTATTTTTGAAAGTGACATTTTTCAAGCATAAATAATTAAAGCATGTATAATTTGCAAAATAATATTTATATTATGTGAACACTATAAAGCCAAAATGTTCTGTTTACATTTGTAAACAGTTTGAGGAACCCAAGTACCACAGGAATAAAATGCAATTGTTTTATTATTGACACATGGTTAGGGTGGGCGCTAGCAAATGCCTTCAGTTTTGTACAATACCATTAGTGAACTTTCCGGGAAATGTTTGCTATGTTCTTTAACACTCATATACTGTACATCACTGCCTTTTGTGTGCATGACAAATAATCGCTCTGTTTTTAATCAGCCACGCTGACAGATCCAATGATCCTATCCAAAACTCTACCCTCCCTGGTATTTAAACGGATTTTCAGTCCACTGTCATTTTAGTTAATTGACATTTATACATAAGACCGCACTAAACATTGACGTGTTTAACCCTATAGCCAATAGCAAACAACATACACCACCCACTGCACGTGATGTAAGTCACAGCTAAAACTCCTGGAGGAAATACACATTCAATCTTTAAAATACAGGCCGGTATGATGTATTGTAAAATGACACTGAATATATTCAGTAAATCAATATTTTGATTGATTGAGGTGACAGTGTTCACTAACCCCATGCATACTAAAAGGTCTGATCCATCAATGTCAATGTCATTGAGACTTTATGGAAGCTTACTATTTTGTGTCATACTGTACTATTAAACAATAAAACATTATATGAAACCTATTCTATAAATAAGTACTTGAATGGAAATACTGTACCACCTGCCTTTCACAGGAAATTCACAGACAAGTGGTATTGATACCGCAGGTGATTTGTTTGTGTGGGTGGACATAATAACAACATAAAGTTATCAATTTTTAACTTTTGAGCAATAACCGACTGAGAGTACGCCCCGAAACATCAGAAGTATAGAAGCAATACAGCACTGCTTTGCTACGTGTCATTCTTCTGTTCATAATGATCTAGTTTACTTTCACGTAATGTGAAAGCCAATCTACCAGAGCGTTCACGCAATTATGGAATGCAGATGCTAATGTAACTCTTTGTAAAGACTTTGTAAAGACTCTTTGTTATTTCCTTAAAAGTTATAGAATATAGAAATGTTAACTGTCTTTTGGCCTCGAGTCATATTGCAGTCAAGGCTGCCTTGCTTTTACAGCCATACAGTTCTGCTTGAGGCTACACAGCGATTCACAGCATCTCTGCTCTAACTAACAACATCGGAACCTAATGGATTCCCCCACACAAGGCTATGGCACAAACAGCTATACTGTAGACTGAGAGGCAAAGTTCTCAGGGCATCTAAGCACATATCTGTAGGAGCTATTAAGGGAGGGACAATTTCCCATAATTGGAAAATAAACTGTTGTGAACTAGTTTTCAGTAATGGAATGCTTTGAGGTTTCAATTATTTCATAGCCTTTTATAGTCTTGCGTTCCTTTTTTCGACTGATGAGGTGAATTGCTATATTCTCCCCACACACACTGAGCTATCTTCGAAGGAAACACAACATTTCTTCAAATAAATGGAATGCAATACAATTGAAATGGCTGTATTTGCAGGGTTGAACCATGTTACTACAGGCTTTTTCACAACACATTTTTAATCTTATGTCCATGCCTGCAGTATAAGGTTTCAAGCAGTACTTTAATAATAGATAAGGCAGCCTTATTTATCCACATACAGTATCAGTACATGTACTATAAAGTAAGCACTACATGTCGACTGTATGATAGAAGCTGAATAATAATACATTAGGCTAATGTTATAAAGATAACAGTACAGTGTTACTGCACCTCAGCTCTGAGCCTGACTACACCCATTGCACAAATGCTAAAACGTAATAGAGGGACTGAATTAGGGCAGGTGCTGAGTGAGGAACTGCATCAACGTTAACATTGTAATTTGATAGGGTTTAATTAAGTGGACAAAAGTACTGTTGAAAACAAGCCTAGGACGATTTTTAACGGATATGTCAGATCATAAAATCCAGATATTTTTTTAAATGTTAATTTTGTCAATATTAACCATTTACATGTCTAATCACAGTTCAGTCCTATTATTTAGTTTACAGATCAAAAAACACCACTGCTATCTGCTGTCAATCTATTATGCTCGGTGTGTGTTAAGCGCTATACAGTACAGACAATACCACAATAGTGGCCGAACTAAACCCGAGTGTTGTTGAAAGAAGCAGCGCATGCATGCTTAGCCATGTGCATCACCTGTACGTTTCTGCTTACGGACCATGGAAGAAAATATGACCTATTGGTAATTGATATAAACCATTCAACAATGGCTTTCAACAATATATAGTGCATCTTTATCTAAAGGTGCACTCAATTTATATTCCAAATTGGCCTTATGGTTGAAACCGGTGTTATATTAGGTAATTCAGGAGAAAGCTTGTTGATATTTGAACTCGATCAAAACCAAAACACGTCTATCTTTATTGCTAGGGAGCACCCATGCACACATCATTCTAAGATAGCAGACCGCGACCAAGCGGGAACCTCCGGTGCTGAGAAACGAATACAACATGGAAGTGCCAAACCCTGCAGTTCATCGAATTCTGGAGTCATGATAACACAATCAAGGAATGTACTTGTATTGGATGCACACTCACACACACTGTTCCACAATGTCTGCACACAATGCATGCATGCATGCAGTACAAACACACATCATCACTCATTGTGACATGAAAAATAGGAAATGCCTGAGTGGGACCAGAAACCGTTAACTCAGCTACAGTCCCGCCTACTCACATGATATCAAGTAGCCAACAAAGCACATTGGCGCACAACGCCTATTAGTAACGTGATTACTACTAGGTCTGGACCCACTTGCCTGTATATACCCTATGCTACGCTGTGTTAGCTTGTGTCATTAGCGCACCCTACCTGCGCTGCTAACGTTATCGTTAGCAAAATAAAAAGCTATCGGGTGGGGGTTCGAAGCCACTTGAATGTGCCACTGCTGTGCACTAATACTCTACAAGGTGAGATGAGTGCATACAAATTGAATGTTTTCTATCTGGTGTGAGAATTATTTTTTAATACGCTCTATGATCATTGATATTCAAACCCAGCTGCATGTAGGGTATTAAAAAAACTCCCAAGGCACAAGGGTTGGAGTGTGATGAACATCATCTCTCAAATGACCCCCCCTCCTCTCCAAGATAACAATACATGAGGAGAAACAGATGTGCTAGAACTATTCAATTAGCACCCAGTCTTTTGTGTGTGAAACGCATGTAGAGCTGGGACTAGCCTATCACAACCAAGACACCGAGACACAGCGGGAGAACAGGAACGAGACAAAACATGAAAACAAAAAGAGAACACAAAGAGGAGAGAGAATCTCTTTTTCGGGGTTATCCTGCTCCACAAAGGAATAAGGCTGCACTGCCTTGACACTATGGGTGCTTGAACAGTGATTTAGCATCTTGTGAAAGCCACTGCAGACACATTTACTCACTGTGTCATGAAGAGACATATTTCTTCTCCTCCTGTAGAATCACAGCTGATATGAGGGGATTCTACACCCTTTCTCCCTCTTGTAATGGGATTGTGTCGCTGTGCAGTGTAGCTTCAGTAATATATTTAACCCTAAAATTCCATTCTGAACAGCCCATAGCCCAAGGAACGGAGAATCCATTGCTAGATGTTTCTCTATATAAAATACATTACATCTTGGGGTGAAATATATATAATTCTAAAATATGATCATAACAATTTATTGTAGATTCCTACTATTCAATATACAGTATGCCTTGTGCTGCATTCTATTTAAGTTAGAACAAAGACAAATCTCCTATTAAGGAAAGTGAAAAGAAACGGCAAGTTTGAATACCAAGCCAGAATATCAATTAAGATTTCCCTAGACTAGCGTTTCAAGATATATAAATGTCACAGTATGTGCACAGGGTAAACGAATCTCTGCATACAGTGTGTATACAGAATATATATATATTTTGTAATGTTTTTTTTACTCTGTTAATATGGCTGTTCTATCCTATCATGTTATACATACCATTATTTAGGTTGATAGACCAAGAGAGATTTGCTCCATGGCTAGTATGGTGGTCAACGCAGGTATTACAGCCAAATGCTGCTATGCCTAAAACGCCTATTTGTCATTGATGGCCATATGAAAACATACATTGCTAAAACAATAATTATTATATTGAAGAATAATAATCATAATTATTGTATTAAATATTTAGTAACATTGGATTGGGTTAGAAATGTCAAACTCCAATCCACACTGAAGACCACAAGTTTCGTTGTTACGAGCATATTCACTTTTAAGGTGTAGCCCATATTGACTCTATTGACAATGTCTTCGGATTTAACCATTCGAATTGCATGCAAAAAGACCACGTATAAAACATAATACTGGCTAAAGCAATGACATCCTTGTTGTTCTGTGCGCCATTTTAGTCACTAAAACTTGTAGCTAAACAAGTTAACAATGACCGTGGAAATGTAAGGTAACCAATTGCATTGGCTAAAAAATGCTTTGAGATTTGATGGAATATTGAGAAAAACACATAATCTGCCAAAAATGTAATTTATGGCTCTATGATTGTTATAATAGTGTACCTGAACTGGTATGGATATGCTATTCTTGGTTTGGTAGTCTTATTTAGTAGGACCAGAGGAGCAGATAATCTGTTGCTTTACCGTACATCTCTTCTGCTGCTCATGTTTAGCACTGTCACACATTTAAAGTATATTGTTAAATTAAAAGTTTTAAAAGTCATTATTAAAAGTTTACTGTAGTTTTGAAAGTCACTTTTGTATATGGACTATTTAAAATATTGCTGTGCACAAATGTCTAAATATAACACTCACGCCATCTTCTTCACATGCATGACATTCTTAGATTTTACTGTTGGCCTATATGGAAAACATTTTACAACAAAATTAACAATCTATTGCCAATTTCACTGCATTATACTGTAGCTATAATTCCGCCTCTTATTTCTCTCATTGAGGACACTGAACTCAGTTTGAAATAGGTTGCTGGGACTGCTGCTATTCTCCTTGGACCCTGATGATCGCCACTTGTGGCTAGAGTTATTATTTGTGTCTGAAAATGCTGGAAAAGCTGAGAGAACTGCTTGTAGAGAGGGTATGAGTATCACATTATGCTGATAAAACTGTTCAAATCAGAGTTCAAACGCTGTGATAATAAATGCACCTACTGTATATTTCTATCAGGACATCTTGAAAAAATGGAGCAGTCATGGCTGAATATATCCTATTTAGTATTGTTAAAAAAATAATCCAGCTAAATTCTGCAGGTGCAAACCCATATTTACGGTACCTCTTTAGATGATTTTAAACAGACTAACCTCAAAGTACTATGGAACAACAGTGAATTTAAACAATACAATTCTAAACAAATGTATCTACAATGTCTATAAGGCGCTAATGGGTAAAACAAATCGACATCACGGAAACAGTAAATCATTTTCTGCCCCCATACAGTCTGCACTCCACTGGTTGTGTTAATGTGTTCATTTATTCATGGTTGAACCAGATCTTCTGATGATGGACCTGATTTTCAGCGATATTGTACCTGTGTTTTTTCAACAGCAAGGTGTGCGTGCGTGTTGGTGGGACAGATACATCTAGCCACTCTCATGTCACGCCATGCAAACTCTTCAAAGCATACGCGATGGTGTCTTGTTTCACTCGTGTTTGCATTGATCTGTGAACTGAGAACCCCCCCCCCCCCCCACACACACACACACACACAGACACACACACAGCAAAGCCACTAACGTTCGGTATAGCACACGCGCAATCTTGCCCACCACAGCGCTGTCGCAATTTAGGTATAGTCAGATTTGAGCGCCCCTCAACCGCAGGGTGAACTGAACAGGCATCACAGAATAAACGGGGATTCCAGACGTCCAACGCAGAGTTGCTGAGGAGTTGGACGCTTTTAGTCTTGCTTTCCTGGGTCTTTCTAATCCGGCTCCCGAGGGTCTATCTGCTATCGAGGGTCCCAACATGAACCAGACCGCCACCGTCTCGCATCAAGTCAAATGCCAGTCCACAAAGACCATCAAGGTAGGATCCTTATCAAACTTGC
>JAODOY010001502.1:0-12789 GCA_025399855.1 Forbesichthys papilliferus
ATATATACATATACAGTATATCTCTTATATGCATTAATGAATGGTCTCCAAGGTGACAGGAATATATGGGCCTCCCTTAGCAATCACAGTTCCATGATTAATTCCATGCCAAGTTTCTTTAATTACTTATTCCAGAAGCCTACAGTGTCCCATGAGCCAGTAATATGTTCTGAGTGGCTTCCTTTGTTAAGTCTTGTGTTAAGTCTTGTAGCAGGGACAAACTGTAATGGACAATGTAGTGCATGGCCACAAAATCCACACATTCAAACAAAGCACAACATTTTTGTATGTGTTGATGCCCATATAAGGATTTCTGGGTCCAACAGATTTTCCTTATGGGAAAAATGAAGGGTGCTTTCGATATCCACCCCTTACCATATCTGTAATTAACATACGATTTTGTGAAAGGAACATTTTCTGCCTGTAAACAACTGGTGTTTCTCAGTATCCAGATCGCTAACTAGTTAAAGTAAGCATTTTGCTACATGCAAGCTAATGCTCCAGTGCATATACTGTATAATATACACAGGTGCAGGATCACTCAGCGGGAAATGTTACCATGGCAACTTACATTAGTATATGTCTGTTCTACAGCTTTATTTTTTATTTATTTTCAATTAACACTACTGAAATACTTATAACAAATTATGTAATAAAAGTTACTAGCACAATGTTTCGAAGGGATAATATAGGGCAGGGATTCCAAAACTTTTTTGTGGCCAACCAATCAACCTAGAGAGGACTTATCTAGTACCGGTAACGTAATTTTCAAAAAACTATCCGTTTTAGCTAATACTATACCTGTGTGTGTGCCAAATATATTTGAGCAGAGCACTCTAGAATCTATGGTATGCCTGCGACTACATAGGATGCCATCCAATCAGGAAAAAGTTTATACAACTTAAACACAACCTTACTCACGACCAATGAGTGAAACAACACGGTAGTAAAGAGTGGAAGCCTTTCATTGATTGGCCGCTTGCAATTTTAATGACCCACTCACTCCCACTCAGTGACCCACTGACCCACCAACACAAGACTAACAAATCCCTCCTCACGTCCACGGCCCTTCACGGCGCTGCTCCACACCTGAAAATGCATTCAAATCATAGTACTACGGCTTTGTTGATATCAGCGGTTTTCGCAACTTTGTTTATGTTCCTATTTACGGCGCCAGGGCTGTCTAGAAGTATCAGATTTTTTTTTTTTAAATTATATTATATGATATTTGGTGTATTATCTTACAAATAGCTTGCAATAGCTGACTATACCTTTAAATGTATGTCAAAGCTCAATTTATTTGCACTGAATAGAACTGGAGCATGGCATAACCCAAAATTAAAACATAGGAAAAATGCCATTCTAGAAGTGCTACCGACTGTGAGCGGTGACGACACGACTGGCGAGGTCTATTAGATTATGACATTAGCGTCTAACATGTGGTCTAATGCTATTGTTCTTAAGTAGAATTGCTGATGTTCACACTGCTCATTTGTGTGTGTGTGTGTGTGTGTGTGTGTGTGTGTGTGTGTGTGCGTGTGCGTACATGTGTGTGTGTGTGTGTGTGTGTGTGTCTTTATTTCTTTATTCTTTTTTTTGTCAATCCATTTTCCCCCCTCAATTTTGCCAACTAAAACAGACCACCCACCAGCACTGTGACTTCCCGACAGCAATCACCTACCCACACACCCACCCACCCATACGGGTGCACGCCTACAGAAAGACACACAGACATGTGCTCTCTCTCTCTCGCCATGCTGTACTGACAGACTGACTGGTATCCCGCACATCTATTTTCATTTTCAGTGTTATTCAGCCTTTCAAATGTGACGCTAGGACTTAAATTGGCACCATTTCTTGAAATAGAGATAGTCAATCAAGTGTCTGAGCTGCTTTCATGTCACGTGACTGAAGCTTAATCACAGATAGAGCTTCTCAAAAGCTTGTTTGTCAATCCATTGCTTCAGCTTTGGTTAAAACCACCATATGTACTACCCAGGACCTCTGGGTCAATCAACCATGTAGATAGACACACTTGATCAGGTATTTCATCATGGCTTTGCTGACAATGGTCTGCTATGGGGTGGTTTGCAGCAGCCTAGCCCTTATTAGTGTCCATCAGCCACAATGCTAAATGCCAGTCTGTCGGCGCAACGGGGCGAAAATATCACAGGCTCGGATGCCAGAGCCAGACGATACATTCATGCCCCAGCGGCTGCTTTCTGCTCTACTATTTCAGAGGCCAAAGCAGGAATCTTCTGCTGCTGGAAGCCAAAGGTGTAATTGTGCCCTGCAATTGAGAGCACCATAACATCAAGGAGCTAGATTTCCAGGAAAATACCGTATGTGGTGGGAAAATTACCCAGCAGGCAACAGTATAGGCTGGGTTACATCGCTTGGCCCCTGCAAATGATGTCCTGTGCCCTTCCCACAGTCCTGAGTGACTGACACCCCTCTTGCTCCCAAACCCTTCCAATGTCAAGCTCATAGACTCACAGCATTGCCTCCCACTACCCTTGTTTCAAAGAGTGTAAGTGTGAGCTGTGGTTGATATGTGAGGTGCCAGGGGCACTACAAGGTAAGTAACATAAAGTACTATGTACATGTAAACTATTTATGGCAGTGGAAAAATATCTAATTATCAAAATATCTTTCCTCAGGGGGATTTTGATAGTTTTTGTAATTGTTCATGAACATGCCAGGACCATCCACTGATTAAATAAGGCCAGTGCTCAGTGATCTCTGTCACCAGGGTCAACAATAATAATAAGCAAGATGGGGCTAATTCCTAAAGCATTGTCTCTCTGTCAAGTTAGCAGATGATAGCTTTAATGGTTTCTAATTGAGGAGTAGTGGTGCCATCAAAAACATTAAGTTGGGGGTGGGGGGATGCTCCAAGGATGTTTCTAACCCTGAGGCTTCCTCGTCCCTGAATCCATGTCTTTCAAGGAAAACAGGCTTTGGTCACAGATTGCCCAACCACAATTTCCCTATAGTTATTTTGATTGTGATTTAAAAAAATGTTCTTTACGTCTCCAACCACCAGGTGCTGGCACCCTTGAAACACCCATTCTGCATGATAATAGGTTAAAGGTGGTGAAGAATATGTTGTGCACTTGGTTCTTCTGATTTTCCATTACAGTTGTGAGGAAGTCAAATTGATTCTGGTCTCTTTTTGAGTTCCACATAGTCATTCTAAATGCATGAGTAACTCAGGCGCTCTAGACTCTAGACTTTTGGAAGTTTGGGACAAATGCCAAATGGCTGATCCATGCCATCCTGGGGTTTTACAGTTGTATGTGCGGTTTCTGAAAATACAGTTATATGACAGTACTGTGATATGTATTATACTGGTTTCAGGAAAATAACTCTCTCTCTCTCTCTCTCTCTCTCTCTCTCTAAGATTAGTCAAATAATAAGTGACCTTTTGAAACCTTTTGTATAATTATTTAGATAAATATTCTTGAAAATTAAATAAATAAATAAAGACAGACGTACGGGAGACACACTACCACTAGTACGAGTGAGTGGTAGAATACATTAGTTAGTAAAAGTAGTGTGTGCACTAATAAATGGCATGTTCTTGGTTTCCATATGATGCATCAAGGAGGATCTCCCAAGGCCAATATCTCATGTCATGGCGGTGCCTTGTTCTGCTGCATTAATGAAATATTCTGGAGTGTGTGTGCATGTGTGTGCGTGTACGTGTGCATGTGTACAGTATGTGTTCGAGTGTACATAGGACAGTACAGTATATATATTTTTTAATATTTGTATTAATCTATACCTTTATACTTGGACCCTAACAAAGGCGATTCATTTAATAAATATTCGGCTATAATTTCCATAACCTAATATTGATCATAGCCATGCTCTGTTGTGTGGGCTGCTGTGTCTGAAACTCCAAGCTGATTTTAGATGCTTGTCTGCCCCTGCGTGACTGCTAGTAGTAGTAGTAGTAACTTGTGTGTGCTTGTTGGAGGCGCATTTGACCCAAAGCATCTGAACAACTTAATGGATTGTTTTGAATAGCAGTAGCCCAACCAGATGCTGTATGTTTCTGCCTTAGTCCATCAACAGGGAGCCCTTTGCCTGGGCACTGTTTGATGGTACCTGAGAAATGAATGGTGAACTCAACACATAGAAACATATTAGTCAGTCCTTATTATCTTTTTTTAAAATTATTATCCTTATATACTGTAGGTAGACAATCACATGCACATGCACCTTGTGTGCTTTTGTATCAGAAGATTGGCTAGAGTGTTGCCTCCTATAGCAGATATAGGGGCATGTACAGTATGGGGTCTAGAGGTCCTGGTTTGACTGCCAGCCATAAGTTCACTGTAGGTACAAGCGTCGGACTTAGCCTACCTGTAAAGCTTCCTTGGGAAAGATACCTAGATCCTTGTAATACTGCTACTTGGAAATGGACTGCATTTACTGTATATAGCGCTTTTATAACCTACAGGTCACTTAAAGGGCTGCACAGGATCGCCTCACAGTCACCCATTCACAGACACAGCGTCAGCCATGCAAGGTGCAAGGAGCACCTGTATAGGTGCTCCATGTCCACCCTTGCGCTCCACGTCCACCCTTGACATTGTACTCATTGTAATTCTCTTTGGATACACGTGTCTTGCAAAGTGACATGATTGTATGTGGGTTAGCAGAGCCTGACCTCTGCTCCCGAAGACACCCTCTGCATCTCATCTCTCGCTGCCTGAAACTTCTTACCCTATTAGTGGTGGCGTGGTTAACACGTTGATCACACTCTCCCTTATCCTCGAGTAGAATTGGTCGAAGAGCAAGAGGGGGGAGAGAGAGGGAGACAGAGAGAGAGAGGGAGAGAGAGAGAGGTAGAGATAGAGAGAGTGAGAGAGAGAGAGAGAGAGAGAGAGGGAGAGAGAGAGAGAGAGAGAGAGTGAGAAGGAGAGAGAGGGGGAGAAAGCGAGAGAGGGGGAGAGGGAGAGAGAGTGAGACAGGGGGGGAGAGGGAGAGAGAGAGGGGGTATAAGTGTCTCTCAGAGGAGCACATTAAAGAAGAGAGCTACACAGGTGGTTTAGGCCTTCCGGGCTGGGCTCAGACCTCCGCTACTGTATAAAGAAATATACAGCCACTCGTGAAGAGGGAATGTATTACAGAAAGGGGCAATGCCTTGTTTATGAGCCAGGTCGATGAAGTCGAGATTGCTCAGGGCAAAACATGTGTCCACAGTCCCAAAGATACATGCTATAGTGACTCTATGAAAAACTTTGGTTCAACTGAACCTGAATATAAAAACGAAGAATTTATGGAAATTACTCTAGTATTCTTGATGTCCAATATGTACAAATTAGTCTAATGTTTCTAAAGCCCATTACTGAGAATATGTGTTCTATATTCATTTCCCTGATTAGTCTATTGCATAATTATGACTACTTCTTCTAAGTGCCGATTTCTGAAGATTCAGTCACATTAAATAATTATTCTGGTTTGAGGTTTATTGGGTGAAAGGCACAAATCGCTCTGTAATGTTTTGTTTCCTTTTCAAATAACTTAAAGCATGGGGCAGCTATCCTAACTAACTAAATTAATTAGGAATTACATTACACAAATAACGGAAAGATTAATTTCAGTCAACAGCTCCTTAATACCCTCATGCGATTTCCATAAGGTTGATGTAGCTATGGCAATCAATATACTATAAAACAGAACCATTATTGTAGCTATGCAGTCCCACCAGTGGTGTGCAGAGCATAAACCTGGCCCCTATTCAGATCAGTAACGTGCAACCACCATAATGGTACAGTACGCTACAGACTCATGAGAGTGGGACCTTGTATGTGTGTACGTGATGAACGTAATCCCTTCTCCCAGGGACTTGATTGTGCAGAACTCTGAATCCTGAATCCTTCTTTTGAGATTCGTGAATTTCAATGTTCAGCTTGTCTGAAGCCTTCGAAGCTTGTCTTGCCACCGAAGCCTTCATATTTAAAGCAGCAGGGGCTCGTTAGGGCGCACAGCTAAGTTAAGTTGTGTAAATGATCACTTTTGATTGGCTAGCACAGAGCCTTTCTTCTGTTGGGTTAAGGTTATGTAATGTGGTGAGCAGGAACCAGGTGCAGGTTTAGTAATTCAAACAATGGATTTAATAGAACACAAAAACAACACTTGCCAGTAGCCAATAGAGAGAATAATAGCCAACAAAGACCGGGTGAAACAGAAGGGCTACATATACTTATGGCTAATTATGGCAACGGAAACCAGGTGTGAGCAATGACAAGATGGGGGGTGAGTCCGGGATGCGTGGTGGAACAATGATGCCCGCCATCTCCGTACCCTTATATTTTACAAATGTGTAATTTGCACTTGTATTGTGTGATGCCTATTTGTGAAACTAATGAATATGTTTTTGTTTAATAGGGGACAAATTTCATAAGGATAACTTATTCTTGTCTTGTCTTTCTCACCCATTATCTAAAGGGTTTGTGTTATCTGTAATAATCTTGTATGCTGCCATATCATTTACATTTACATTTACATTGACGGCATTTGGCATGTAGTACATTTGTCAGTAGTTGGACAGGTCATATATCAGCAATTATAAGACGTATCATGGGTTAGGGGTCTGCTTGTTGACAAAACTAATAGACCACTGATTCCTACTGCCTCTACAAACATACAGATTTATCTCCCCACCTGTACAGCTCAAAACGCTCCCCTGTTTCAGTGCCTGAATAGAATAACAATGTGTGATTGTTTTCGCTCTCTTATCGTGGAAATCTGTATAACTTTGCAAGGGTTCCAGTGATGGCGACACTGCTCTGTCTTTGAGTGGCATCTAATTTGCTCCGATTCACAAACAGAATTGTCACACACTCAACACTTATGCATAAGTCATTAGTCAAGGCAATCCTTGGTGAGTGTCATCCTGCAGGCTGTGGCAGACTTTGTTTGGTGCAACTACGACTAATTAAAAATGCGTACCGGCATAGGTAATTAAATTAGCTTTTGCGCGCATGCACGTTTGCGTGAGTGTGTGCATGCGTGCACGCATGCTGCGAAAGTGCGTGTTATATTGACTTTTGTTTATGTACATGGCTATAGGTTGAACTATTGCGCCGTACATAAACATGGTTTAATTTATTTGTGTCTAACTGCATGACTCGTCCTTAATGAATCACGGCATTGTTACAAGAGATGAATACATGCTGTGAAACACACAAATGAACATGTATAACCATTTCCTTGACCCGCTTGCCACTCTTCTAAGAGCTGTCAGGGTGTTTACTGCTTACTTCCTGTGGACGCGCGCACACGTGTCTG
Organism: Forbesichthys papilliferus; assembly: GCA_025399855.1. NCBI lineage: Eukaryota > Metazoa > Chordata > Actinopteri > Percopsiformes > Amblyopsidae > Forbesichthys > Forbesichthys papilliferus. The sequence goes on from JAODOY010001502.1 coordinate 7,306, forward strand.
CTGATGTGTAATTTGTGTGTGTTTGTGTGGGGGCTCATGGCTCACTTGTGTGCGTGTGCGAGAGGGAATTTGTCACCCGCAGCGCCAAGTGATGGCTGCTATCTGATAATAAACAGAGAGACTTGTTGAGCATGACTGAGTGATGGTGTGCTAGCTTCCAATCAGCAGCTATCACTAAATGACTGCAGTCTCTGCGCTGTCTGGCACACTATACTGTGTGCCACTGACGGTCTCACCTTGCAGCACAGTTTTGTTTCCTTCAAATATCACAAAGAGGGAATATAGGCACACAGGACACAGTGTCCTTCCCCATTGGAGGGGGAAAAAACATGGCGTAACCAGTAACTAGAAATAACAGGACCCTTTGGCCAGTAGGGCCGCTACATTTTGGCTATTGTTAGGGCTTCTGAATTATGCATGTGATCTTGCATTTGTTTTATGTTTTTCATAGATTACCGATCTTTGTGTTTGGACCTTTGAAATGGCCCATTACATTAGCCAGGGCGGCCCTTTAATCTGAACCTTTTCTAATGTGATATTCTGTCAAGTCTGAGTCTGTGAAAACTGGCCAGGTACCCATGCCGATCCCTTGACGTAGTATGTCAACACAGCAGGCTACGGCCCCAGTGTATTTACATCAAACACTCCAGCGGAGCCCACACAAATACACAGCTCAAGCAAACCAACACATCCATGAGGCCACGAGGCTCAGATGATTACATTGAGCCTCCGGACCCCTGACTGAGAACTGTCCAAGCTCCTCTCCAACAGAGGAGCCGGCCGGCCGGCCGGCTGGCTGGCTGGCTGGCTGGGTAGCGCACAGTCAGGCCTCTTGTTTCTAGGATCCTCTGCTCATAACACAACACATACACATTCAAACGTATTTACAGCATTATATCCTCCAGACCCTGAAAAGCAGTTGACTTCCTGTCTGAGATGCGGGCCTGAAATGGCGTGGTTTCAAGTGTGAAGTTCCACGCACATTATCAACATCATGACGGCTGTCTTCCTGTTCGCTTTCCTTCCCTCACCGCCTCACCGCCTCTCTCCCTGACCAATAATGTATGGATGTGTTTCTGAGGATGGCCGGATCAACAGGGGGATGATAGTGGGCGGGGAAGGGCAGTCCCTATAACAGTTATTGACTTGGCTTTTCTAGCGTTCTCTAGTCGTGCATTACATCCCCACCTCAGGAGACCACACTCCTGTGGGCAGAAAATAATAAGCAACCCCTTTTATCTACCTTCTCTTTACTCTTCACACCTATGGCTGGAGAGCTTTTGCACCACAACCAGCCCCCCCCCCCCACACACACACACACACACACACACACACACACACTCACTCTGAATCATTTGCAACTCTGAGGTTCTACTAATTTATGAATCCATTCCTTTTTGTCTTGACTACAAAGGCAGAGTGTGTCCCAGTTCTTTACGCACATCCCTCTGCTTGCAGCCTGCATCTGTTTCACTTGGTCCCTGCACATTCCCTCAGTATTCCTCTGAAGTATATTTGTTCTGCAGTTTGTATGTTTGTTGTTTCCCTGTCAGTGTCCAGCAAGTATACAAAATATGCAGCACCTTCAAGATAATGAGCCTCGATTGGCCACACATTGTATGAACACAGTTGTGTTCAAAGTGTCCTGCACAGCGTGAGGTCACCCAGTTTTTAAATACATTTTTAATTAATCTACAGTATTTCTTTATTTGTTTACTTTCATATTATTGGGAACATTCTGGCACCACAGTGTGTGTATACGTGTTTGTCTGTAAATGCTTTGACATAGACAACAAGACCAAAACCATGTTGGTTGAATTTGACACATGCCTCTCTGACATGCATTTCATGGTTGCCTGCATGGATTTCGTTTTCGAATGCAAATGAATAGGGATTAAAGCAGGTTGATTATTTTCTTGTCACACTGACAATGCAGGTTGATTTATTGCTATTAAATACTAGGGTCTGAAAGAGGGTCTGACATTGATTTGCATTAGATTGAAATGTGACTTAATCATATGATGTGAATGTATGAGTGAAGTAATGTTTCAATATGCATGATTACATACCGATGATCAATACAAATTGGTATGTTGTGAGAAATAATGTAGTGACATACTTTCACAGTCAAATTGGAGGGATGATTTCTTAACAGCCAAGGTTCTAAAGCAGAAATATAATACAGTCTTTATAAATAATGAATAGGTTAAAAAACTGTGTCAATCATTTCAACCATTAGGCTTGTTCTTACAGTATATTATGTACTGCAGTGTTCCCCAACTCTGGAAACACTGATGTATATGCGGTAGAAAAAGTATTTCGGAATAACCTGAGACACTAGTAAGTAATGACCGACTGGTGGGTTGGCTTGAGGCATTTCTCCAATAATTAGGAAGACATGTAGAACCTTAATATGTACCAACTACAGAGAGAGTTCCCTTTATTCCATAAGCTCTGGTCCATATTTATTGTCATCGGTTTACCATGGCAGTGTTAATAAGTTAACTACAGTAAATATCTATTAGCGGTCTAGCGTTCTCACATACCTCTCTCAACATAGTACTCCTTACAGGGTGATTATGTAGTAACCTGCCCATGAACACCAACTATATTGGCATGACAACCAGGGGGCGTTTTGCATATATCATATTTTATCATTCATGTTGAATGTTATTTCTCCTAAAGTCTGCACATGAGAGATAGCAGAGGTACCTGTTCTGTGGAGGAGCAGGGTGGTTTGGCAAATATTCAAGACCAAACAGTGGATACAGTGACTCTATGACTTTCTGCCATTTAGACAGTGGCGGCTGGTCCATAGGGGGCGCTAGGGAACCGCCCCCCATCAAACATTGAGAGAAGAAGATCTTCTCACGTCAAACATAAATTAATTATTGCAAATACATAATGTATTGGCTACTCATACATGCGCATGCTACGCCGGCACGTGTCACAATTTTTTCCAAATTACAAGAAAAATTGCAACCCTTTCATAAATTTCTGTGTGAATACATAACTTCCTGGTCGCAGGATGCCAGTAAAATGGGTGTGTATGTACGTTCGGCAACCTTTTGCAACCAGGTGACCTGCTCTGTAATTTGCATCCTAAATATTTCCTCCGGATGCAGGGTGATGAGACAACCACTTTTATTGGCAACGAATTAGTAACATTACTTACTTAACAACATACTTAACTTGTTTGAAAACAATATTTGTAACTATTTACTATTTGTAATTGTTTACTTACAATTTACTTACAAAGTAACATTTACTTACTATTTACTTACAAAAACTTTCACAACCAAGGATTATTGAGGAGCCAACCGACCCGATTTACAAATGATTCAGAAGCAGGTATGGATGATGAAATACAAACATTTATAATAGGCTATAATTGGCTAGTGGTGGGAAGTCTGGATCTTCTGCACGACCCGTATCTCTGAATCAGTTCAGACAGTGTAAAGAAAGTATTTTTGTTGCCTTTGTGTCGCGTGAGCGAAGAACCATAGAATCAGATCATTTGATTCTTCTGAGTCAGCCTCCTCATGTAAACGATAAACTTTAACACTTACAACACTGAGATCCAGAGCTGTAAAAAATGTTATAGAATCTTTTAGAAATGTTTGTCTCAGTGGATTTATTTTATTGATTATTATGTCATAGGCTACTTGCAGATTGCCATTTAGTATCAAATTAAGGATACACTTTACAGAAAACGTTGTGTGGTTGCTGGGGTGCACAGGCCATATCAATCCAGTGTGGGTGTTAAATTCTGTAGCAGCGGACTGATATTGTCTAGCGGGGAACGTAAAATTATTTATTTTTGTATTACATATATTAAAGTAAATCACATATTTGGAAATAGTTTTAGAAAATCCTAATGTAAAGTCTATGTAATAGCATCTTTGAACTATGACTATAGGCTAGAAATTCACCAGAATGCAGTAAATGAAGTGTTTGACCCTAAATAATTACTACCATAACTCCCAAAATTGCGCCCTCCGAAAAAATAATGTCACCAGCCGCCACTGCATTTAGATGTCACATTTGTCTCACTAGCAAGCCAGAACAAAACAACTACTTGTGCCATGCACGCACGCACGCACGCACGCACACACGCACGCGCACACACACACACACACACATGTGCGCTGAGGAGCTCATATCATTGCTAAGTGTTATATAATATTATATTATTATAGTGTGAATACATACAGTACCATAACTGACTTGTCCCTTTGATCACTAATACAGTATATTTACAGTTTCTTGTAACATTTTGCCACAAAATTCAGAACCTTGGTTTAATTTTTCACAACTCTCGACACAAAAATCCCAACAAAATGCCAGTTTTTCACATTTCTAACAGGTTTTCCAAATGCTTGGATACAACACACATCAAGTGTGTGTAAGGTAATTTGTTCATTAAACTAACATCACGTGTTTAAAATGACACAACTTAACAAACCCCGGTGGTCCCGTCCTTTCTGTGTGGAGTTTGCATGCTCCCCCGTGTCTGCGGGGATTTCCTTGTCACATTTGTTCTGTGCATTTAACCCATCCTTCAAGGGAGCAGTGGGCAGTGTGCCCAGCGCCCAACTCCAGGTAGAGTTTTAACCTGACATATTTTTGGATAGTGGGGGAAACCGGAGCACTCAGAGCAAACCCACGCAGACACAGGAAGAACGTGCAAACTCCACACAGAAAGGCCAGGATGACCAGGGTTTGAAGCCGGGAGGTCACAGCGTGTTGCCCTGTTAGGGCCACCTGTTAAGAGCACAGTTTCTTTAAAGATATGATAGTACAATGGAATGTTTTGAACATAAGGTAAAGGTGCTTTTATTGTCACATACATTCATCCTCTGCATTTAACCCATGCCTCAAGGGATCAGTGGGCAGCCGCTGCGCAGCGCCCAACTCCAGACTGGAGCCAGTGTCACTGGTCACTGACTGGAGGGTAAACCTGACATGTATTTAGATAGTGGGTGAAAACAGAACACCTGGAGGAAACCCACGCAGATAACATGCAAACTCCACACTGAAAGAGCGAGTGGACCGGGGTTTGAACCCGGGCACTTCTTGCTGCATGAAGCCGTGTTGCCCAGCCTGTGTAACAAGCGGTTACTGTTTTGTGCCTAGAGTTGTGAAAAATTACTCCAAGGTTTTGAATTTTGGGGCAAAGTGGTAAAAATAAAAAGTGTAAATGTGGTTTAGGGGTCGTAACTCAGTGGTTGGCACTTGACCATTGGTGCTTCGTCATCAATCCTGTTTGTGATTTTCATAAACAGGCTATTGAGGCGTAGTCGTGGTGGAGAGGGGTTGCGGTTCGGTAGTCTAAGGATCTCATCGCTGCTTTTTGCAGATGATATGGTCCTGATGGCATCATCGGTCCGTGACCTCCAGCACTCAATGGATCGGTTCGCAGCCGAGTGTGAAGCGGCTGGGATGAGGATTAGCACCGCTAAATCTGAGGCCATGGTTCTCAGC
>JAODOY010001503.1:0-10129 GCA_025399855.1 Forbesichthys papilliferus
TAGCATCAATAGCTTCAATTTCGCCGTGAGATTGTTGTGAACAACAATCCATATGGCATGTCAGGTTACTTCTCTGCTCCATCCTTGAATGCTTTCTCACGCTTGGTCTCAAAATGGTGTTTAACACTCGATGTTCGGCAAACATATTCGGCGATGTCTGTGGAAGTCATAATGTAGTCAATGTAGGCAAATTTCCCATGCGGATTATAAAACACTGTACTATATTAACCGGATGAGCGTGTAGCCTACTTTTTTTTAGATAAGATAAAGTTTAAAAAAAGATATTGCCAGTGTGCCATTGGTTAAGCTTACGCGTGCCCATGGTTGCCGACGCCTGGGCTAGATGCTAACAGGTCAGATGCTAACAGGCTAACAGGTCAGATGCTAACAGGCTACTGTTTTGTTGCAGATAAGCCCAAGCTGCTAAATCTGCATCTCCTCAACTCTGGCAGCAAGGATGTGCAAATCCTGGTGAGTCTTGTGTGGCTGAACGCGGCACTAGTATGCAGGGGTGCTGCTGGCGTCCCAAGTCTAACCCCTTTTTTAATAAGAATAATATCTTCATATTATAATCTACCGATGACATCATAATGTGTATTACTTCCTTACCTCAGAGCATACGGGCCAGTCCGTCCAATGAGGCGGTGGCTGTGAACTTTAAAGCCATCACGCTTAAAGCTGGAGACAAATATACCAAAGTGGCCAGTATTACTTTTGACGGTAAGTTAGTTCAGCCTACTGGTGTTTTGTGTTTCTTCTTCTGTGCACGTGTGTGTGTGTGTGTGTGTGCGTGCCAACCTAATGTGTTGGAGTAAGCGTACCCTGGCCTTGAATGTTAACTGCAGTGTGAGTGCAGGCCAGCGGGGGAGAGGAGGGATAATCGTGCTCGGCCACGGTTCAAGGCAACTGGGCCAAGTGTGAGTACGCCCATATACTTGTGCTAAGGTGTGTGTGTGCGTGTGTGTGTGCTTATGTAGCCTCCAAAGCCCACAAGGCGTCTCAATCCTCAGGGAAAATCACAGTGAAGACCAAAGAGAAGAGCTACACAAAGCTAGAGATCCCTTATCAGGCAGAGGTCCTGGAGGGGTGAGTCTCCGCTGCGTTTGAAACAGAGGAAGAGATGTAATGATCAACAATAAAGTACAGAATCTAAGCATTAAATATGACACACACTGTGTAGTACACATACTTGGCATATTGAATATAACGTATATTATAACAAGAGCATGAATAAATCCAGTTACAGCAGGAAAAGTGAGTCATGAGAGAGTTCAGTTAGCTAATCGCTCTCATCGCTAACCACGCCGTGTGTTCGGGCGTGTGACCTTTGACCCTCCTGGTGGGCAGGTACCTGGGCTTCGACCACTCCACCACGCTGTTCCACATCCGCGACACCACGGCGGAGCCCCTGGTGAAGCCCGTCCACCTCACCAACACCTTCCGCTTCCCCGTCCTCGTCCACCAGGTGGCTCTGCCGGAAGACGCCGCCTCCATGTTTAAGGTTGGTGGTGTGGCTTGCTTTCATCCAATCACCTGCTAGGTGATGTTTGGTGGGTCGGCACTCAGCAGCTTCAGTGGACGGCTGGTTGTGTGTATCAGACCATTGTTTGATACATCAGTGCCAGCCGTCTCCACCTTGGGCGCTCGGCCCTCACGGTGTCATTGCTCCTCCCGGCCTGCAGGTGGCGAACTTCAGCCAGCCGGTGCTGATCGCGCCGCAGACCTCGCTGTACGTGTTCTCCCTGGAGTTCCGGCCCCAGGGGGGCCCCTCCAGACACATCCACAGCAACATCCTGCTGGGAACCAACGCATCGCACTTCCACCTGCCTGTCAGGGCCTACAGTGGATTGGTGCAGGTGCTTGCACACACACACACTGTGGACAAAATGCTGCAGCTAATGTCACACTTACACAACAACAGTCATGGGCGGTTTGAGGGTTCTAGTGACTTGATATGGGCCCTGCTTGTGTTTCCCATCAGCCCCTGGTTCTGCCCCCCAGCCTGAGCCAGCACTTCCTGGACTTTGGCGTTCTCGGTGTTGGTGACAGCAGCGCCGCCCTGGTGGCCGTGCTGAACAGCAACCCTGTTGAGGTACACACACACACACACATGCAGACCTTAGCTTGGCTTCTGTCGCCATCTTGTGGCCATTTTAGGGAAGTTTGTCTTCTCAAATATAAACAAGCAAACTTGTATCGAAATAGCATTTAGATACTACAGAGTTTTCTTACCTCTCTCTCACCCCTCTATACCTGTATGTCTCTCTCTAAGGTGGTGTTGCGGGCGTGGCACGTCACCGGCGACGGCGTGACAGTGGACCTGTTGAAGACGGAGCGTGGCAACAGGTCCACTGTGGTTGCCATGGCAGGAGAACTTGAGAAAAAACCTGCGTCATCGCACAAAATGGTGTGTTGTCCGCTTGTTACTTGCCTAGACAGGTCAAGGACTAGAGAGGTAACCAGACTATCAAGTTAAGGACTAGAGAGGTAACCGGACTAGCAGGTCAAGGACTAGAGAGGTAACCGGACTAGCAGGTCAAGGACTAGAGAGGTAACCAGACTAGCAGGTCAAGGACTAGAGAGGTAACCGGACTATCAGTGAACCGTCCAAACTAAAGATGTGCTGTGGTCATCAGGTGATCTTGGCATCGGGGTACTTTGCAGTGTTCCGTGTGTCGCTGTCGGCCAGCCCCCTGGAGGGTCCCTGCAGTGGTGCGGTCCATATCACCACAGACTACGAGGTAACGGCAGGTCCAGGATGGGTGCTTCTGTGGTCCCCGTGACCTGTGTGGGTCTGTCACCCACCCACACACACACACACACACACACAGGTCAACACCATGAGATGATGATGATGGTGTGTTGTTTGATTGGCAGATACTGACGCTCGCAGTGAAAGCCATGGTCGCAGTGGGAACACTGAGCAGTCACCCAAAGCACATCCTGCTTCCCCCAGCTTTCCCGGTGAGACCCCACTTCTGTCACCATGGAGCTGGCATGCAAACATGCTAGGAGGTTTAGCATGCTACCATGATAGGATGTTTAGCATGCAAACATGCTAGGAGGTTAACATGCAAACATGCTAGAAGGTTTAGCATGCTAGCATGCTAGGTTTAGCTTGCTAGCATGATAGGAGGTTTAGCATGCAAACATGCTAGGAGGTTTAGCATGCAAACATGCTAGGAGGTTTAGCATGCTAGCATGCTATGTTGAACTTGCTAGCATGATAAAATGTTTAGCATGCTAGCATGCTCGGAGGTTTAGCATGCTAGCGAAGCCTCCTGCTTAGAGGATTAGACATAATAACAAGTGTGTGTGTCTCACCTAGACACCATACTAACCAGAGTGTGTGTGTGTGTGTGCAGGGCAGGGTGGTGTACCACAGCCTAACAGTGCTCAGCACCTTCACGCAGCCCCTGAGGCTCCAGCAGGTCCAGACCCTGACGGACGACAGGCGTTTCTTCCTCCGTCGCCTGAAGAGCAGTCAGCAGCTGGAGCCCCATGGCAGGACCAAGGTACCTGCTGCCTAGGGAACAGTAACCCTGGTTACTGTTACTGTTACTGCTGCCTAGGGAACAGTAACCCTGGTTACTACTACTGTTACTGTTACTGCTGCCTAGGGAACAGTAACCCTGGTTACTACTACTGTTACTGCTGCCTAGGGAACAGTAACCCTGGTTACTACTACTGTTACTGCTGCCTAGGGAACAGTAACCCTAGTTACTACTACTGTTCCTATTACCTACTGTATGCCGTGTATTACCGAGGGGTAAAGTAGTGCCGTGTATCACTCCACCTGTGATGGGGGGGGGTAAAGTAGTGCCGTGTATCACTCTACCTGTGCTGCTGTGCCTCGTCCCAGGTGGCCAAGGTGTTCTTTGACCCCAGACTGCAGTGTGGAGACCTCTGTTATGTGGGCGTGCCCTTCCTGCTGCACTGTGAGTGTGTGTGTGTGTGTGTGTGTGTGTGTGTGTGTTGTTACCCCCTGTGTGTGTGTGGGTGTGTTGTTACCCCCTGTGTGTGTGTGTGTGTGTGTGTGTGTGTGTGTGTGTGTGTGTGTGTGTGTGTGGGTGTGTTGTTACCCCCTGTGTGGGTGTGTTGTTACCCCCTGTGTGTGTGTGTGTGTGTGTGTTGTTACCCTCTGTGTGTGTGTGTGTGCACCACATGGTCCTTTAAACACAAGGACAGTAGACACACTGAACATAATTATAAACGTAACACGCAATAGCCATGCTGTCTTGTCTGCATCTTGATGTGTCCACTTGTGAGGTGGATGGATTATCTCAGCAAAGGAGAAGTTCTCACTAGACAGATTTGTAAACACTGAGAGAAATAGGCCTTTTGTGTACATAGAGAAAGTATTAGATCTTTGAGTTCAGCTCATGATGAATGGGGGCATAAACTATATCAGTTTAAATATCAGTAACATACTGTAGTTGTCAGTCTGCGCACACACACACACGTGCATGGTGCATTGCCCCTGGCAACCTGACACTGACAGTGTGTGTATGTGTGTGCGCGCTCCAGCGGAAGTGCGTCCCCCAGGCCTGGTGATGCAGGAGGACAGATGGGCTCCTGACATGGACCTGTATCTGCTGCTGAGGAGCAGATGGAAGACCCTCAGAGAGACCTCCATGCATAGGTACAAGACACAGGTCCTGCATAATAATAAATAAACACCGTAAGTCTTGTTAACAAGACACAGGTCTTCCTCCGTGATATAATGGGTGTTTGTGATGAGTGAAGGTGCTTCCACTGACACACTGTCCTGTACTGACAATGTGTTGTTGTTGCTAGGGCGGAGGCGGTGTTCCAGGCCCACACAGACCTTCACCAGGAGGTCCGCATGAGGGTCTCTGCCCAGCTGACCTGGCCCACCATCCTCTCCTCCCCCCGGCACCTCTCCTTCCCCCTGACCGCCATCAACGGCTTCTCTGTGGGTGAACCTCCATGCTGTAGTGTGTGTGTGTGTGTGTGTGTGTGTGTGTGTGTGTGTGTGTGTGTGTGTGTGTGTGTGTGTGTGTGTGTGTGTGTGTAAACCTCAAATCTGTGGTGTGTGTGTGTGTGTTTCCCCCTGCTGGCCAGGAGGTGGAGGTGCATCTGGAGAACCCAGCAGACAGCCCCGTCTGGGTGCAGGTCGTTCCCATGGCGATGTACCCCGACCCCTCCTCCCTCAGGGACAGGCTGAAGCATGTGTGAGTTGTTGTGGCGACGGGGGCAGGCCTAGCTAGAGACCGTTGCTAAGGGATACACTGTAACTGTAGTCCATTATATTTCCAGCTAAAACATCAGATTACTGGTATTAATGAAAACGTGATCGTTCCTTTTAGGAAAACAATTCATAAAACAATTGGCTGTTTTGTGGCTGACCTTTTCATTAGTTGACCTTTACCTTTACGTGAGCATCATACACAGGTTTGGTGCACAAACACATTGTTTATGGTGAAGTCATCAGATTAGGTAATCCCAAAATGACTTTACTGATTATAACTCTAATCTGGTAACTAGTAACTGTAGCATATTACATTTAATAAGTAACCTATCCAACCACACCAACGTGAGCACAGTAACCGGTGTGAACACACAATCACGAGCCACAGATCTCTGCAACATTCTGACACTAAAATAAAGTTTTTAAGACGGACATTTGACTAACCCTGCTGGAGACCGGTCTCTCTCAGCAACACAACACATGGCATGGCATTTATGTATTCTAGTATCTGTGGCCTAACCATGCCTGTCTGCCTGTCTGCCTGTCTGCCTGTCTGTCTGTCTGTCTGTCTGTCTGCATGTCTGCCTGTCTGCCTGTCTGTCTGTCCTATGTGGGAGCAGCATCCCTCTAGACGAGCTGCCTGACTTCAGCCTCACCACGTTGGAGTTCTACGTTTACGCAAACCAGGTATGTGCAGCACGAGACACTACAGAGGAGACAGACCGATTAGAGCAGGGGTCAGGGGTCAGGGGCCATTTTCTTTCTCGACCATTAGATGGCAGGCCAGAACATAATAATGTTAAAATGTAATGTATGCATGTAATTTTAATTACAATGTAATGTAAAAATAATTTTGATCGGTCACCAACCAATACAGTAGATACGCTAGGCTACTCTTAGCTGGCTGCCAGACCTGCCCGAACTGACTCTGACCTTAGCAAGATGGCAGCCAGACATGCCCATACTGACTCCACGTGTCTCCACAGAGTAGCTGGGTGAGGAGCAGCAGAGGTTTCACAGAGGGCTACGCCCAGCCTCACGTGTACAACCTGGCCCTGAATGCAGAGGACTCTAGGACCCTGAGGGTCACCTTCACCCCAGCCGCCGAGGGCACAGTGTCCACCCTGTTAATGCTGAGGTGTGTGTGTGTGTTATATCTGCAAATGTGTCAAGAAGCTGAATGGCATTTTTATTTGACGTATTATTATACGTATGAGCGTACTGAGTGTACCGATGAAAACCAGTCAGGTCCTGGGGTGATATTTATCAGATGACGTGTAATTCTGTTTTCAGACCATAAAATGCAGATTTTTATAAAAACATGTTGTCAATATTATCACCAACATTGATGTGTCTCATCACCGGTCATCACCGGTCAGATACACTTTAACCGTTCCAGTAAATGGATTTTTTACTACTCTGTACGTATGTGCATGTGTGCATGTGTGCATGTGTGTGTGTGCGTGTGCGTGTGCGCGCGTGAACACAGGAACAACCTGACCGGGCTGGAGTTCCTTCTGGTTCAGGGTCAGGGCTGTGAGGAGAGGCTCAGGGTGGGAGGGAGGCAACCTGGACCAGCTGGATTCCTGCGCATCAAGATGCTGGAGGCTCACCTGAAGGGGTGTACACAAAGTATGTACCAGTACTACCATATCTGCTGCAGTAGAAGTACTAACATGTATCTGCTGTAGTAGAAGTACTACCATGTATCTGCTGTAGTAGAAGTACTACCATGTATCTGCTGCAGGAGAAGTACTAACATGTATCTGCTGCAGTAGAAGTACTACCATGTATCTGCTGTATTAGAAGTACTATTATGTATCTGCTGCAGTAGAAGTGCTAACATGTATCAGCTGCAGTAGAAGTACATGTATCTGCTGCAGTAGAAGTGCTAACATGTATCAGCTGCAGTAGAAGTACATGTATCTGCTGTAGTAGAAGTACTACCATGTATCTGCTGTAGTAGAAGTACTAACATGTATCTGCTGCAGTAGAAGTACTAACATGTATCTGCTCCAGTAGATGCAGTTCTCTTTAAAGACCTTCTTTGTTGACATGTGTGTTTCAGAAGAGAAGCCCAGAGAGCCCAACTTAACCCTCAGGAAGACGTTCACGGTGGAGAACACAGGCCTCCTCCCCATACATATCCAGGCCATAGAGGTCGGTGGACGCTCCTGTGAAGGGTACAGCTTCAAAGTCCTCAACTGCCAGGAGTTCATGCTGCACCCCAATACCTCCAGAGACATAATCATTCTGTAAGATGGTGGTCTTTTGCTCCCAGCTCAGTATTTGTGTTCGCTGAGTTTAAAGTCTGGAGATCATGTTTGCATTACTGTTCACACAGCGAACACTATGTCTGGTAACCATGCTTTTATTGCAGTACTGATACTGCAGTTTACTTTTGAGGACACTCAAAGACATCTTGTATTGCATGTTTCAATACGTCTGTAAATGCTGTTTACACATTTCAGAATTAAGTAAGTGTGCAAATTTGACATTTAAAATAGTTTACGCCTTTATAATAATTTTTTTTACATTGTTACAGCAGGTCATCTCAACATGTATGTTTTATAAATTGTACCTAATATTTGAAATGAAACAAATACAGTTTGAACATGTAGTAGTGGATGTCTAAAATGGCGTCCCTGGGACTACATGTAGTGGATGTCTAAAATGGCGTCCCTCTGCCCCCAGGTTCACGCCGGACTTCACGGCGTCACGGGTGGTGCGGGAGCTGCGTCTGATGTCGGCGCTGGGCTCCCGGTTCAGCTTCCAGCTCAGCGCCTCGCTGCCCTTCCACCTGCTGGGCCCCTGTGCCTCCTCCCTGCCCCGCCCCCCCTGGGAGCTGGAGCTTTACCTGCTCGTCTCCCTCACCATGAGGTGTGCAGACATGCTATGCTAGCAGCTGCACTATGCTAGTAGCTGCACTATGCTAGTAGCTGCCCTACGCTAGCAGCTGCACTACGCTAGTAGCTGCCCTATGCTAGCAGCTGCACTACGCTAGTAGCTGCCCTATGCTAGTAGCTGCCCTTAGGTTAGCTCACTCTAGCCTGTCCCTCACCATGAGCTGAGCACGCATGCTATGCTAGTAGCTGCACTACGCTAGTAGCTGCCTTATGTTAGTATCTGCCCTATGCTAGTAGCTGCCCTATGCTAGTAGCTGCCCTTACGTTAGCTCACTCTAGCCTGTCCCTCCCATGAGGTGAGCACGCATGCTATGCTAGTAGCTGCCTTATGTTAGTATCTGCCCTATGCTAGTAGCTGCCCTATGCTAGTATCTGCCCTTACGCTAGTAGCTGCCCTATGCTAGTATCTGCCCTTACGCTAGTAGCTGCCCTATGCTAGTAGCTGCCCTATGCTAGTAGCTGCCCTTATGCTAGCTCACTCTAGCCTGTCCCTCACCATGAGCTGAGCACGCATGCTATGCGAGTAGCTGCACTATGCTAGTAGCTGCCTTATGTTAGTATCTGCCCTATGCTAGTAGCTGCCCTATGCTAGTATCTGCCCTATGCTAGTATCTGCCCTTACGTTAGCTCACTCTAGCCTGTCCCTCACCATGAGGTGTGCAGACATGCTATGCTAGCAGCTGCACTATGCTAGTAGCTGCCCTATGCTAGTAGACATGTCGATGGCGCTTCCTGTCTGATTTGTCAGTTCCCTGCAGCATCATGTTCCTGCTGGTGGTGGTGGTGGCCTACCTGGAGGCCCTGGGCATCTGGGACGTGTTCACCGGGCGGCTGCAGGCATCCAGCGGCCCCTCCCTGGAGCCAGCGACGCTCTTTGACCTGCAGGAGGGGGGGCGACCCCGGCCCGGCAGCCCACAGTAGGTCCTTGCTTTGCATCTCTTAGCATTTTGGTAACATTAAGTCCGTTAGCATGCACGTTAGCATGTCTGTTAGCATGTCCGTTAGCATGCCAGTGTGTGCGTTTCTCCTCCCAGGGCTAGCAGCAGAAAAGCCCCTGGAAGCCAGAGCGGCCGTCCCCCTCCACCTCCTCCCCCCTCCCTGCCGGCAACATCAAAACCCTCGGACAGCCCCACCGCCTCCGGCCAGCAGGCGGGCCGCAAGGCTCGCCCCCCTGCGGGACCCAAGCTGCTGCCGGCGGCCCCCGTCACCCGGGGGGAGTGGCGGGAGCCGGTGGAGGTGATGAAACAGGAGCTGGAGAGGCTGGAGCTGCCCTGTGAGGAGCTGGAGGCTCCAGGTACCCAGAGTAAAGGTGAGACCCCCCTCAGTGCACACAAACAGCCTCAGACGCTAAAGGGCACGCTAACAAAGGAGCTAACCGATATTGTCCTACTGTAAATAATCTGAAGTTCATCGCCCCCTGCAGGAGTGAATGTGAAGCAGCAGCGCAGACCCAAGCTGGCCCACCATAAGAGAGAGGAGGGCGAGAGAAGGCCCATGAGGGAACCTCAGGCGGAGGAGGAAATCTGCTCCTTCACAACCACAAACGCGGAGGTCAGCTTTAAAGAGGTAACGCCACCTGGTGGTCAGCAACGAATGTGTAGCAAAATTCTTCTTTATACATGTGAATTTCAAAAATAACTTTGAGATGAATTAGTTTGTGTTACGGTTGTTTCTATAACCAAAAAAAAAAAGTATTTTAGAGTTTTTTTGTTTTTTTTCTTCTTTTTATTTATTATTATATTAATGAATATACATTTGTTGTTCTTACAGTAAATGTACAAATGTTGCCCCATCGTGTGTGTGTGGCAGGACTCTGCTGTAAAGAAAGGCAGGCATCCATCGCTGGAAAAGAATCAAGAGGTGGTGACAGATGCTTGTGTAGAGAGAAGCAAGAGGACATCTAGAAACAAGAGTCAGTCTGTCAGGTACAGACATTACCAGTAGAACAAGAGTCAGTCTGTCAGGTACAGACATTACCAGTAGAACAAGAGTCAGTCTGTCAGGTACAGAC